>PJEM01007309.1:0-97630 GCA_004023845.1 Helogale parvula | reverse complement strand
GAAAGTCTGTGTAGAAATATTATTTGTTAAATGTCTGGTAGAATTCACCAGTGAAATCATCCAGGCTCTGTGACTGCTTTTATGGGTGTTTTTTTAACTACAAATTTGTTTTAATAGATTTAGTGCTATTCAGGTTATCAGTCTTCTCAAGTGAGCGTTTGTTTGTGTTTCTCAAGCATGTATTCATTTAGTCTAAGCTTCAAACTCCTTGGCATCAAGTTCATGCTATTCCTTTAGCGTCCTTTCACTACTTGTTGAATCTGTATGGATGCGAGATTTTCCATTTCTGACGGTGGTGATTTAGGCCTTTTTCTTCCTGATCAGTCTAGAAGTTGATCAATTGTACCTTCTTGAAGAACAAGGTTTTGGCTTTTCCTTTTTCTCTAGTGTTTCTTTTCTATTTCTTTGATTTTTTGTTCTGACATTACTTCCATCTTGACGCATACTTTTGAGTTTCATTTCCTGCCCCTCTTCTAGTCTAAAGTGAGAGCTGATTTGAGTCCTTTTTCTTAATATAGAGGTTTAGTGTTACAAATTACCTCTAAGTACTGCTTTAGTTACGTTCTGATATATCAGTTTCCTGTGTTTTTCATTTGCTGCAAATGTTTCTTACTTTTGACTTTTATTCAGAAGTGTTACAGTATTTGCAAATGTGAAACTTTTTAAAAAAATCGGTAGAAAGTTCATTTATTTAAGCAAACCCTACAGCCAACATGCGGCTCAAAATTCTAGTGCCGAGATTAAGAGCTTCTTGCTCACTGATAGAGCCAGCCAGGTGCCGACTACTATGCATTTCTAATTCACTGCCATAAGATATACCTTAACAATTGAATTCCTTTTAGAATAGTTTTGTGGTCCAGAATATGGCCTATCTTGATGTTTTATGTACACTTAAGAATGTATATTATGCTGTTGGGAAGGGTATTCTATAATCAGATCCATTTGGTTGATAGTTCTGTGCAGAGAAGGAGAAACTGTAGGATCCTGTAACTGTTCTTAAGTAATTAAGCCATTACTTAAGTTCATTAGCCAGAATGGGTCGCAGAGCCTACCTAACAGCAAGATGCTAGGACACGGGAGTGGGGACACACTGATACAACAGAGGCCCTGTAGGCTTCTCAGCACAGAAGGAGAAGCGACTTCTCTGAACACAGAGAGGAGATCTGGAATCCTATAACGAACTCTTAACACTTTTTACAACTTTTTACCTGGGAGTAAATAAAAAATCAGTTCTTTTGGACTTAGTTCTTGCTCTACTCACATCTAGTGATAAGATAGTTAATCTCGATTAAGTTAAAAAAGTTTCATAGGTTGGGTTTCATGTGTGTGCGCATGTGCGCACCTGTTCTGTAGTCCCATCTGTCCCTGGGGATTGCAGGTATTATCAAATAGATTGACTCAGAGTTAACTGGAAGCGGTGAAAATAAGATAAGAGCAAAGGTTACGGTCCTTTAATAATTTTACTTTCAAACTGAACAGAATTTTTTTCTTAAAAATTTTAAAGTGTTCATTTTTGAGAGTAGAGAGCAAAAACGCACGTGTGTGTGTGTGTGTGCGTGCGTGTGCGTGCGTGCGTGAAGGACGTGCAGAGAGAGCAGGGGACACAATCTGAAGCAGGCTTGGGGCACTTGGGTGGCTCAATTAAGTTTCTGACTTCAGCACAGGTCATGATCATCCAGGTCATGGGTTTGAGCTCTGCTGGCAGCTTGGAGCCTGGAGCCCGCTTCATATTCTGTGTCTCCCTCTCTTTCTGCCCCTTTCCTACTCATGCTTGCTCTGTCTCTCTCTCAAAAATAAACATTAAAAAAAAAAGAATCTGAAGCAGGCTCCAGGCTCTGAGCTGTCAGTACAGAGAGCTTGATGCAGGGCCTGAACCCACAAACCAGGAGATCATGACCTGAGCCGAAGTGGGTTGCTCAACCGACTGAGCCACCAGATGCCCCACAAACTGAACAGAAATTCTTATTAGAGGCCTTTATAATCCCTTCTGGAAAGTATTTCATCATTTGCATACATTCAGGCTGGGATAGTATTCAGTGACCTTCACTAGATCTTGGAGAATTGCTTGGTGGTGTGGGATCCCCCGCCCTACACATGGAAATTGGGTGTGCAGACCTTACAGGGGCTGTGAAAGAGAAGGCTCCTAGGAACATTTTTGTACATATGCCTTGGGGAATACGTACAGACATTTCTGTTGCTTATATACCTAGGAGTGGAATTGCAGAGTCAGAGTATAACTATCTCGAACTTGAATTCATGCTGCCAAACTGTTTTCACAGGGGCCATACCAATTTAGAGTCCGGCCAGTGGTGTAGGAAAGTTGGTTACTTTACATCCTCACCAACACTGAGGATTATCCATCTTTCCAACTTGAGCCATGCCGCCAGCCTGTTACGGTGTCTTATGCTGATTTTAATCTGCACTTTCCTGTCTACTAAGGCAGAGTATATTTTCATGTCGATGGGCCATTTGAGTATCCTCTCTTGTAACTGTCTTTTACCACTTTTCCCCCCTCTTCTTTTTTTCTTCCTGAAGAAAGGAGTATGTTGCTCCATTACAAGTATCCTTTTCATCTCTGTGGTTTGTCTTCATTCTCCTCCCTTTTCACTGTTCCTCCCTTTCCCTACTGGCCTATACATACTGTCCTACACCTGGCCTTTAGCACTGTCCTGGAGAACTTTCCATCATCAGTACATAACAGGCTCTGGTCCTTTCTATGGCCACACTGTGTCCTATGAATTTCCTATAGTTCATTTAACTTTAATTAGGCCCTATTGACAGATGTTGAAGTTGTTCAGATATGCTGATTTATTGAAGCATTGTTTACATCAACTTCTCCTAATATATTTTTATACATATTTAAGTAATTTTGTAGAGTGAGTTCCTAGAAGTAGTATTTCAGGTCTGAGCGTAGGTGCATTTGTTATTTTGATCATTACTGTCAAACCTCTTCGAGGGAGGCTGCTCTTTACCTGAGCGCCCATTTCTATACAGTCTCGTCTATGTGGTTCTGTCAGATTTCAATTATTTCACATCTAATAGTCAAGTAGTTAAAACAGAAAAACTTTGTTGAAGTATGATTGATATAAATAGTGCACATGTTTAGTGTAGAACCCCAAAATACTGACACTGCATACACTTGAGAAATGACCACCACAATCCAGATAATGAATCATCATCCCTGAAAGTGTCCTCCTGTCCCTTCGTAGCTCTTCCTCCACCCCCCACCCCTGAGCAACCAAAGATCTATTTTGTATCACCATAGACAGTATTTTCTAATTTGTTTGTCCATTCACCTGGTGATGGACATTTGGGTGGTTTCCAGTTTTTAACTATTTCAAAAAACCTATTATAAAGCATTCACGTACAACTTGGTATATAGACCTACATTTCCCTTTCTCTGGGAAATTACATCTAGATTACATTGTAGGTATATAACCTTTAAAAAATAATTTTTAGGTTTATTTTTGAGAATGCAAGTGAGGGGCAGGTAGAGAGAGAGGGAGACACAGAATCTGAAGCAGGCTCAGAGCCTGACACGGGCCTCAAACTCATAAATTATGAGATCATGCCCTGAGCTGAAGTCAGATGTTCAACTAACTGAGCCAGCCAGGCTCCCCAGGTATATAATATTTTTTAGAAAATGTCAAATTTTTCTTCAAAGTAGTCATCCTAATTTTCATTCCTCCCAGCAGAGTACAAGTGTTCCAACTTCTCCACATTTTATCAATACTTGGTATAGCCAATCTTCTTCGGCCATTTAAATAGGTGTGCAGTGGTATCTCCTAGTTTTAATTTACATTTCTCTAATGACCAATGACAACCATCTTTTCATATGCTTTTTTGCGTACTGTAGATCTTCACTGCTGAAGTACGCATCTGAACCTGTGGCACATCTTAAAATTTGGTTGTTCTTACTGCTGAGTTCTGAGGGTTCTTTAGATTTTCTGACTAGAAGTTCTTTTCAAAGAGTCTTTGTGAAGGGCTTCCTCCACTCTGTGGCTTGTCTTCTCATCCTCTTAATACCTTGCAGGGGTGCCTGGGTGGCTCAGTCGGTTAAGCATCCGACTTTGGCTCCGGTCATGATCTCATGGTTTGTGGTTTCAAGCCTGTGTGGGCTCCGTGCTGACAGCTCAGAGCCTGCTTCAAATTCTGTGTCTCTCTCTCCTCTGTCCCTCCCCCACTAATACTCTCGCTGTCTCTCAAAAATAAACACCAAAAAAATAAACTCCAAAAATTTTTAAAAAATATTTGAACCAGTGTCTTTCAAAGAGCTGAAGTATTTCATTTTGAAGTCCAATTTATCAACTTTCTTACATATCCTTTTGATGTCCTATGTAAGACATTTTTGCCTAACCCAACCTCAAATTTTCTTTTAGGATTTCCTTTATACATGATAGTTCAATTTTTTTTTTTTTTAAGTTCATTCACTTTGAAAAGGAGAGAGAGTGAGTAGGGGAGGGACAGAGAGAGAGACTCCCAAGTAGGTCTGCACTCCGATGGAGCTGGACGCAGGGCTCAATCTCACAAATCTTGAGATCATGACCTGAGCCAAGATCAAGAGCCAGATGCTTAATCAGCTGAGCCACCCAGGTGCCCCATGGGAAATCTTAAACTAAGAACTCATTCAAACATGGTTTGGCAGTGGCAGCAGACAGGTGGGGAGGAGGAAGGCGGAAAGAAATGTTATCTTTTTATTGTAGATAAAGGAGAATGTGTCGGTGTAAAAATTAATATAATATGCTGAGCTGGTAAGGAATTTTATAATAATAAAAATCCAAGTATTACCCTGATGTCATTGATGCCAAATGAACTTTAGAAGTTTACTGGAAGTTGAAAAATAAACCACCTTTTTTCTACATTAGAAACATTTTTAAAATTTTTCATTTGTTCATTTTGAGAAAGAGTGCAAAAGAGAGCACAAGCGGGGAAGGGGCAGAGAGGGAGAGAGAGAACCCCAAGTAGGCTCTACATTGTCAGCACAGAGCCTGATATGGGATTGGATCTCCTGAACCATGAGATCATTACCTGAGCTGAAATCACGAGTCAGATGTTTAAGTTACTGAGCCACCCAGGTGCCCCTCTACATTGGGAACGTTTTAAATGACTACCTTTAGGGAATTAAACTTCCTGGTTCAACGAAGACAGTCATGGGCGTTTTTTCTTCCTGCCACTTTTCCTTGTTCTCTAAGGACTTTTAATCGTCTGACACTTAATTGGCAAAAGTGACAACTTTATTTAATAATATTACTATTTGTTAAAGTATAAAAGTCACTCTTATCACCTGCCATTCTATAGTAATGTTTTGTTTCCCCTGATCAGGTCTATGTAAGAATGCGCTTTGTGCATAAGAACATGGATACATGGATACTTGTATTGGCATAAGGGCTTGTACATTAAATGGACCAATTTTTGTTCAGATGTACCAATTCTAAATTAATTGACAGTAACATACACCTATTTGTAGAATTACAGCTATTTCTTCAAGTATCACGAAGTCTGACTTTAAGGTTTTCAGACACTCAGAGCCTAAAGCTACTTCTGAATCCCTTCCAACTGTTAAGAGCTCAAGGGTCCTCCACCCCCCGCACACCGCCATCCCCTACTGTCAAATACCTGTGCTTGCAATCTCTATCTCTTTACCACCTTTATGAATTAAAAGTCTAATTTTAAGAGAGTGAAAGTATATCTGCATTTTCTATTTGACATAACTCCTAGATTCTTATTCTTAACTGGATTCTATGTTGTTACAAACTAAATGGCTTCTCTTGAAAGTCACCAGGATCCTTTAAGTAGACATTCAGCCCTGAGTGTCAGGGCTTCAAGATCTCTCCAACTTCTCCACTCTGAAAGGAACAGGTAATTTCTACTATTTGCCTTTCTAGGTAAGCATCTGTGTATCCGATAAGCTTCCATTTTAAAGCCGTATCATTACCGAGAAGAACACAGGTGGTTAGTGTGGATCCAAGCATGAGGAAACCTCAGGCAAGTCCAAGGTGAGGGACCTTCCACACAAAGGCCTACATTCTTCCGACATCTGTCATTAAACATTTCTCTAGTCTTTGCATTTAAGATGAAAGAGCTGTGACAATGAAATCAGTGCGTAATCCAGAATTTCCTTTTGCTAAGGACTTAATATAATTAGCAAAATGAATAAGGTCTGTAGATAATAATTTTTAAAAATCTAAGTATCGCTATGTTCTGTTTTCAGCCAAGAATTGCCAATTCAATTTCAGATTGGCTGAGAGGGCTGGGGTCTTGTCTGAGCAAAGTCAGACCTGGCCCCTGTCTCCAGGCCTGGGCCTCAGTCACTTCAGACCCTGTTCTGGGAAGGCCCGGGCCACAGGCAGGGCTTTACGTGGGGCTGATTTCCTCACGCCAGGGACGCGTTAGCCTCCTCTCCACGGTGGCTGTTGATAGTTTAACATCCTGTTTAGCCTCACCCTGACAGCATTGCAATTGATGTCAAAGTAAGATGGACTACAGGAAGGGAGGCTGGCCACAAACTCTGCCTCCCTTCTCGCAATGGGGGCAGAGTTCTGGGTTCAAACCCTGCCGCCCCCCCCCCCCCCCCCGCCAAATTAGCACTATATCCATGTTAGTTTTCAGATTGTGATTATTGTACTGTTGGTACTTTAGGAGAACATTCTTATTTTTAGAAAATACAAACTGAAGTTTCTATCTAAAGAGGCACCATGTCTGTAATTGACATTATTATTTTTAATGCTTTTATTTTTGAGAGAGAGACAGAGCCAGTGGGGGAGGGTCAGAGAGAGAGGGAGACACTGAATTCGAAGCAGGCTCCAGGCTCTGAGCTAGCTGTCAGCACAGAGCCCGACGCGGGGCTTGAACCCATAAACTGTGAGATCATGACCTGAGCTGAAGTCAGACGCTTAACTGACTGAGTCGCCCAGGTGCTCCTGTAACTGACTTTTAACGGTTCAGAAAGAGAACATTGGGAAAATCTCTCAAGGATATAAGGCAACTTTATGTATCTCCCCCTGCCACCTCGACATTATTTTTAAAAATTATTTATATATCTTTATTTTTTTTAATCTCAAGTTAGTTAACATACAGTGTAGTCTTGGCTTCAGGAATAGAACCCAGTGATTCATGTCTTAGAAAGGACACCCAGTGCTCGTCCCAACAAATGCCCCCCTTAATGCCTGTCACCCATTTACCCCACCCCACACCTATCAACCCTCAGTTTGTTCTTTACATTTAAGAATATCTTACAGCTTGCCTCCCTCTCTGTTTTTATCTTATTTTTGCAACTTTTCTGGAAGTTAAATTAGGCCAAAGTTAAAGGGCAAACTGCATTATGATGCAATCCTCTTGAAGAGGTTTTAGGAAAGAACAGAGAACCCAGATTAAGACAGAAGTTCCTCTGGGAGGAGTCCGACCAGTGGGGGACAGACGTAGGAACATCTGTGCAGTCAAGTGTCCACATGCAGCAGCGACAGCCATCTGTGCCATGACCCAGCTGTTTGCCGAGTGGCCCCTTGATGTGGGTTTTAAGAAGATCACACTCCATGTGGAGCACCCA
This sequence comes from Helogale parvula, assembly GCA_004023845.1. Lineage (NCBI taxonomy): Eukaryota > Metazoa > Chordata > Mammalia > Carnivora > Herpestidae > Helogale > Helogale parvula. The sequence continues at coordinate 90,084 of PJEM01007309.1, read as the reverse complement.
ATTTATGCCAAGCAGTTTCTCTATTAAAATTACTTCCGCTTTGGGCAGTATGTGTCTTAGAATTAAGGAACTAGGGCGCAGGCAGTGAAAGAACCTGATGATCCAATGCTGGGGGGAGGGGGTAATGTGGTGCCAAGAAGAATTCCTGTTTCTCATAAAAGCCATCAGTTCGTTTATGGAAGGGACCCCTGGAAGAAGAGAAGTGGATGTGGGTGGGGAAGGGAGTGCTGGCTAATGGAGGGGATATCAAAGAGCCTAACTTCAGACATTTGAGGTATAGGAGACAGGTGAGGAGAGGCAGGTATACAAATCTGATCTTGCGCAGCTACAGACTCCCAGAACTAAAACCAGAAATAGACCAGACTGTAACTCATGCTCTAACTAAAACCCATTGTGCTGGTCTTTCATCACCTACTGTCTCAAGGCATTGATGAAAGTATTTTGCAGTGACTGGAATATCCCACCCACCAGACCTGAAAAGCCCTGATAGCGACAGAATGCCAGAAGACCACATCCCACACATCCCCTTCCCAGCCCACGAGCACCATCTGAACACATACTGACCCCTACCCAGGATCATGCCTGTTCTCTTGCACATACCCCTCTACTTCTCCCTGTAAAACTCTGTGTCCATCTCGCGGTCAGTTGTTAGGACTAGAGCCTGGGGTGCCTGGGTGGCTCAGTCGGTTAAGTATCTAGTTCTTGATGTCAGTTAGTGAGACCGACCCCCATTTGGGGGTCTGTGCTGACAGCATGGAGCCTGCTTGGGATTCTCTTTCCCTTCTCTCTACCCCTTCCTTGCTCACTCACTCTCCAAAATAAACAACAACAACAAAAAAAGACTTGAGCCTGTCACATCCCCCAGCTGCCAGCACCCAAAATAAATTTCTCCCTTTCCCTCTACAAACCCTCATCTCTTGAATTATTGGCTTCTCTTGCAAAGAGTTTATAGGAGTTTGTTTGGCAACAGTATTGTCAAACCCAGCCGGGAGCTGTGCTCTCCCCTTGTCCAGACACCTTGGGACTCCCCCACGGGAACAGGTGGCTGGGGCGGCACACCAGAACTCACTTGGTTCCTGAGTTAGCGGCTGGGATAAATTGGTAACACTCTCCCCACAGTCAGCATCAGATTCCCCAGGCCAATGGCTCAGTGCCTCAAGATTGACTCCCACTTCAGATCCCATCACAAGCCCAGGTTATCTGTGTTTCTGACCAACTGGCTATAGACTGGAGGTCCTCATCAGCCCCTCTTCAGGTTTGCTAGAGTGGCTCACAGAATTCAGGCAATCTGTTTACTCACTAGATTCTTGATTCATTACAAAGAACACTAGAAGGGTCCAAATCGACAGCTGTGAGAACAGACCTATAGGGTGAGGTCCCAAACAAAAGAGTTTCTGTCATCGTAAATTTTGGGACCCAACACAGTGGCATATGAAGTGTTCTGTTTCTCTAATTTGGAAAGCTGTCTGAGCCCACCTGTGGTGGGTTTTTTAATTGAGGCATGACATAAGCATGACTGACCAAGTCATTGGACACTGGTGATTAATTCAACGTCTACTCCCGTCCCTGGAAACCTAGGGAGGGGGACGGAAAGTTCCAACCTTCTAGTCACGAATGGTTCTCTGGTCAACCAGCTTCCATCCTTCAGTGCTTTGCAAGTCCTCTCCGTAACACAGACTCCACTGTGCTACAAAGGGGGCTGTTATGAACAGTGAGACCCTCATTTCACCTTTATGGCTCTGAAGGGCCTTCAAGAATGGAGGACAAGAGACCAAATAGTCTAATATGACATGTTCCTATTGTTCGGCAAATGGAGTGTTTGGGGAGCTATGGGCAAGAACCTGACCTCAAATATTTAGGAGAAATAGATTTTTGTTATCTGAACAACCAAATACATCTGTGTATATAAGTCACAATATCATAGCCCCAAACTAAAAATCACGCAAATGTTCACTGAAGTGGATGTACAAATGTAGCATCTTTACAAAACAGAATCTCGAACCCAGCAATGAAAATGAACTAGGGCGATGCACGGCATGTATGAATGTGACAAAGTAAGCAAAGAAATGCATTACAAGACAGTACAAAAAGCTACAAATCCACCAACACACATCGTCATTTAGAGATGCACACCTAGGTGATCAGACCATACAAGGTGATAATCCTAACATCTGGATAGTGGTCACCTGTGGGGGAGAGGCCTGTGATGAAAAGGGCGCTTATGGGTGAGATAGGGCTTTACGTCTTGACCAGGACAACGGGATCAGTGTGCGCTTTGGGATTTATTTAAGCCGAGCATTATGTAGTCTGTTCTTTTCTTTATGTGCCATATTTCAATGGAGAAATATTAAAAGGTATACAGTGGAAAATCCTCCAACTTTCTCTGCCACTCACTTCCCACATCCTCAAATATAAAGCCACTTTTATTAGTTTCCGATGTAGCCCTCCGGAACTTTTAGAAATGCATATAAAAGGACGTAACATGCAGTCATCCCACCCCGCCCTTTTACACAACATATAGTAAGTATATTGTTCTCCATCTGTTTGTTGAATTTTGTTTTTAGTTCAAAGTCAGTCTTTCCACATAAATCTAAAGCTGCATAGTTTTCCACTGTATCTATGCACCATGGCTAATCCTTTACTGAGGGACATTCGGATCATTTCTAATCTTTCACTAGTGCAAAGAAGGCTGCAATGAATAGATTCGCAGGATTTCACACAAGCACACGCATACCCTATTGGTACGCCCCAGAAATTGAATTGCTGTACCAAAGAGCATGTGTTTTTAACTTTGATTTTTCAATACAGAACCAATATGCACTTCTGCCAGCTACATATGAAAATGCCTCTTTCCCCACAGCCTTAACAGATGTACAACTTTGGCTTTTTTTTTTTTTTTTTTTTTTTTTTGGCGCACCAATCTGGCATCTCAGCCTATTGTTAATTTACTTTTATTATGTGTAAAATTGAGCCTCAACTTTCCCTATGTTTAAGAATCATTTTTGTTTCATTTCTGTGAACTGTTTGTTCATGTACTTTGCATATCTTTCTTTCAAGTGTTATTATGTTCTTCTAAGTTTTTAAAAGTTAAAAATGCTTTCCATATTGGAGACATTATCAGCCCTTTACTCATAGTCTGTAACAACTATTGCCAACTCTTTTCCTCAGGTTGCCTTCCCCCCCCCCCTTTTCTTATGGGGTAGGTTTTGTTTTGCCAGTTGGAAGGTTTTGTGGGGATTTTAAGTATGATCAATCTTATATGCCTTATCTTTTGGGATTCTGAATTTTGAGTCCTATTTTGAAAGGTATTCCTAACTCTAAGTCTAGAAAGGCATTCTTTCATGTTTTCTTCTAGTTCTTTTAGGACTTGCATATTTTTCTATTTAAATCTTCAATCCATTGGACACCTGGGTGGCTCAGTTGTTTAAGCATCTGACTCTATTTTGGCTCAGGTCACAATCTCATGGTTGTGAGTTGGAGCCCCTCATCAGCTCTGTGCTAACTGTATGGAGCCTGCTTGGAATTCCCTTTGTACTTCTCACTGCCCCTTCCCACTCATATACATGCATACTCTCTTTCTCTCTCAAATTAAACTTTAAAAAAAATCTTCAATCCACTTGGAATTTATCATCTTAGTCAACAATGTGAGACGTGGATCCAACCTAGTACTCTCCCAGTTCATAATACAGTATTTCCTGATCATTTATAAATAATCCATTTTTGTCTACTAGCTTTTCTTAGTACTTTAACCTCCCAACAGCAAGATAAAGAATTTGTAGTCTAGTATCAATTATTTCAAGTTATCCTCATTCTATGCCAAAGATATAAACTCTATCTCTACATCTACAAGGATTCCTTCTCTAAATGAGGAGTACCCACACCAATTCACTTGTTAAATATCAGGAAAGATGTAACCTGAGTAATAAACTAGCCTCCAAAGAACTTAGGGTAGTAGTCATTGCTGGGTTTCCCGATTAGTCAACTAAAGTTGCACCTTTCTTTCCAAAAAGTCCTGGTTGTTAAGTTCTAAATTCTTTCTAAGACCATAGTAGCCAAGAGGCTAGTTTCCAAGTAATACTAAAGAACTCATTCAAGTAATCCGTGTGTTGTGTTCCTGGTTTCCCCCCACTGAATTACTTTGCTCCATGAAAATACATATTTCAAGTGAAAATACAGGTTATTAAACAAGGTTGTCATAACATTGCAAATACATATTCCCACTGAATTTTGTGGACAAAAGCACAGTAACAAAAGCATATTGATAAGGTCAATATACAGATTAGAAAGATGTTAAATAATATACATTTTAAAAAGGCCAGAGAACAAGGTGGTTTATTTTCTCCAAAAAGGCCTTCCCCACCCCTCTCATTTGACCCACAATGAGTACCTCCTATGGGGGCAAACCCAAGCTAACTCCTGCTGAGCTGCGAGTGAATCTCCTTTGGAAGAAATCTGAACAGATGACTAAAGTGAAATTATTTCTCTCAGTGGTGTGGTGTAGCGGAAAGGGCACTGGAAGAGGGGAATGAAACTTGGGAATAACTAGGACAAGTCACCTATGGTGGTCCAAATTCTCTTTTCCTCATCCGTAACACCAAGCAACAGCTCTTCCACCTACACCCACAATCAGGTTAAAAATCAAATGAGGGCCACCTGGGTGGCTCAGTCAGGTAGGTGTAGGACTTCAGCTCAGGTCACAATCTCACAGTTCATGAGTTCAAGTCCTATGTCACACTCCACGCTGGCACTGTGGAGCCAGCGTGAGTCTCACTCTCTCCTCTCTCTCTGCCGTTTCCCCATTTGTGCCTTCTCTCCCCTTTCAAAATAAACAAACTTAAAAAATAATTAAATGAGCAAATGAGTGCAAAAGGGCTTTTCAAAACACACAAAAGGAGGATTCTGACTGTCAGAGGAGGGGGGAAAAGCCACCAGCTCTAATCGAACACCTTCATGTAACTATATGGAAACTGCCAACATAGAAGGGTCTGAGAGCCTTGGCCAGGGGCAGAGTTGGAATCAGAACACTGACCTCCTGATACCAAGCTCAGCGCTTTTTCCAAGCTACATCAGCAAACTTGGCATGACAATATAAGCCACATCGGCAAGTTGAAGCTAAAGCATCACTTCATCGTGTGGCCCAGACATGTGTTGACAGCTGTGAGTGGGTCCCTGTGCGCACTGGGCCAAGGCCCTCCTTCCCTCCAAGGTAGTTGATTAAAAGGAGTTGGGCTGATGGATCCCATGTGCCCTTTCATCAATTATTTTCCAGGATGTTCTGTCAATACAAATATTCTCTCATTTTCTCCTTTCCCCCTCCCTTCCCCATCTCTCTCTCTCTCTCTCTCTCTCTCTCTCTCTCTCTCTCACACACACACACACACACACACACAATTTTACTAACTGCACAAACCAGAGGCCACAGAACAGGCACATTGGTTATAGGAACTCCCACCCGCAATGAGTGGGCTTTATTGTCTTTGGATCAAGCCGAGCCCAAATTCCTCTTCTTGACATACAAGATCCTACCAAATTTCCTTTCTAATTTTATCACTAACTCAGCTGAACTTCTTACTCTTATCCCACTGTTCCCTTCACTGTCCCCAAATACTCCTGCCACTTTTCCACCGTCATGCATTTATGCTATTACTGAATTGCCATCCTTTCCCCATTATCATCAAGACCCTGTCTTTCGGGTGGGGGGATGGTGGAAGGACCCCACTTGGACGTGCCACGTCACAGGATTAGAATGCTTTTGGAGACTAGGTACATACATGTTCTACTCTTCTCGGTCCTCATGATGCTCTGCGATGAGCCTCTATCCACATAGCAAGGGCTTCACTACAGTCATTTTGTCTTTCAAGTTTTTTGTGCAGTTGGGTACAAAGGTCCAGGGAAGGGAAGGGAACAGCCTGATATCACACGGCAGAGCAAGGACACAGCTAAGAGCAGAGCTGGAAAGGAAGCCCAGCTCTCCAGACTTCTAGCCTAGAAGTCTGATCAATTTCTCCCCCAGGGAGGAGTTACAGAATGGAGCATTTAAAACATACACATTTGTTGGGAGTCCATTTTAAGAGTAAAATATTAAAGACTAAAACAACCAAGAATACATTATAGTACTTCCAAACTATAAAAGATTATGAAGTCGTGAAAATATTTTAATAGTAATGTGAAGTCTAAAAAATTAATTAGAATATAGAAAGAATAAAACAGCATAAGAAAATAGCCATGACCCACAACAGGTGTTGGCAAGGATGTGGAGAAAAGGAATCTCTTTTGCACTGCTGCTGGGAAACTGGTGCAGCCACTCTGGAAAACAGTATGGAGGTTCCTCAAAAAAATTAAAAAGAGAACTACCCTGGGTCACCCAGGTGGCTCAGTTGGTTAAGTGTCCAACTTCAGCTCAGGTCATGATCTTGTGGTTCATGAGTTCAAGCCCCATGTTAGGCTTTGTGCTGACAGCTCAGAGCCTGGAACCTGCTTCCAATTCCATGTCTCCCTCTCTCTGCCCCTCCCTGCTTATGCTCTGTCTCGCTCTGCCTCAAAAATAAATAAGTATTCAAGAAAAAAATAGAACTACCCTACGACCCAGCAATTGCACTACTAGGTATTTATCCAAGGGATACAGGTGTGCTGTTTCAAAGGGACACATGTACCCCAATGTTTATAGCAGCACTATTGACAATAGCCAAAGCATGGAAAGAGCCCCAATGTCCATTGATGGATGAATGGATAAAGAAGATGTGGTATATCTATAAAATGAAATATTACTCAGCAATCAAAAAGAATGAAATCTTGCTATCTGCAACTACATGGATCGAATTAGAGGGTATTATGCTGAGCTAAATTAGTCAGAGAAAGACAAATATCATATGACTTCACTCATATGAGGACTTTAAGATCCAGAATAGATGAACATAAGGGAAGGGAAGCAAAAAGAATATAAAAACATGGAGGGGGACAAAACATAAAAGATGCTTAAATATAAAGAACAAAAAGAGGGTTACTGGAGGGTTTGTAGGAGGGGGGATGGGCTAAATGGGTAAGGGCCATTAAAGAATCTACTCCTGAAATCATGGTTGTACTACATGCTAACTTGGATGTAAATTTTTAAAATAAATTAAATAAAAAATTTAAAAAATAGCCATGACATGTGGTCAATGAAAACAAGTATAGGGGAATAGAAACAATCTGTAGAAAATAGAAATACTCCTATACATACTTGTGCATGCAGACACACAAAAAAGCCTGAAAGACAGACCTAAATGGTTAACACCAGTGAGTCACGGCAGTGGCAGTGTTATGTGGAAAATTTTATTTTATATACACATGTAGTGTGTATATGTAGGTGTTTTAATGAACACACACTATTTTTATACTCAGAAAAAAAGTCAAGATCCAACTTTGAAAATACAGGGTGTGTAAGAGGAGGGAAGGACTTTTTTGCCGGGCATGACCTTCACCGTTGCTAAGTCCAGACACATGGCCACATCCTACCCTCTGGAGGAAATGACCAATACAAATGCAAACAGGGGAGTGTCTCAGGATTGTGACTCATATGATCAGTCTGCTAAGAATCCCAAACCTTACAGCTTAATGGCTTTCCGTATTTAAGAGATTTACCTTTACAACTTTAGCAATCAGGTAAGATAAAAGCAGACTATTTACTGGTAGGAACCTGAGGATGGCTATCAGGAAAGGGGAGGAGATTTTCCCATGCCTGAGAGGCCACCCATACCATTTTGACAACAGGAGAACTTGCTTTCTGTTCCTCTCACTGCTAAGGCTCTCTTGGTTAATGGAGAAATAAGAACAGAGTCATAAGACCAGGGATCACTCAGTACTTTCATTTAATTGCAAACCATGGAACTACGCTCTCTAAACTGGAGTTTTCTCATTTATAAAATGACAGTAACTCTGCCTATCTAAGATTCAGATCTTGTTTAAAATAGGATACATCCAGGGGTGCCTGGTGGTCTGTCGGTGGAATGTGATAGTCTTGATCTCAGGGTCAGGAGTTCCAGCCCTTCACTGGGTAAAGAGATCACTTAATAAAAACTTAAAAAATAAAATAGGATACATCTGTACCTTGGAATTGCTGGATGGGTCCTGTGTAGGACTATGGAAAAGGCACCAAGAATCGATTAGTAAGTGAGCAAATACAGGCACAGAAGAAAATGTTCTGTGTTGATCCTATTTGGGTGAAGGATAGAGATTCATGCTCCAGGTGCTAGGGGACCCACCCATGGACTCAGACAAGGCAGAGAGGATCAAGGGGTCTTGTCTCACCTTTGTGTACCAGTTGGTTCTACTGGACTTCTAGGTTATCTTGTACATGACTTTTCTTATAATTTAAAAGGTCAGTGGGATCTACCTCATGAATTATTTGAAAATGAAGGAGTCTATAAAATCCTGCAGAATAGAACACAATTCACTGACCATACCTTTAGCATTCTAAATAGGACCAAATACCTATTTATTGAATGCTTTTCTAAAATTAAACAAGAACACCCCAATTTAGAACTTTCATCTTTATTACTTTTGATGGTTTGAAACTGCAGACCAGCCACCATCCAAGCGTGCCAGGCAAGTCACAAGGAGCTTGGCTTACCCATCTGCACAACTGCCGTAAGTCCACACCACCATCTAACAGGGCTCCCTACTTCTGGTCTTGACCCTGGCTGTCTCTATATGGCAGTTACAGAGAACAAGGAAAAAATCTAAACCAGATAAGTCACTCCTCTGTTCATGACCTTCTAATTGCTGCCAACTCAGCCAAAGCCAAAGCCCTCACGAGGCCCAGTAAGGCCTCACATAACCTGCCTCACCATCTGCCTTTCAGCACACTTCTCCTACCCCTCTTGGCCGTTCCTGGGACGCCAACCCCACCCTTCTCCAGGGCCTCCATACATGCTCATTGCAGGACCTGAACCTCACCCCGGTTTATCTGCATGGCTCCCAACTGCAGGTCATTACTCAAATGTCACCTTCTCAGGGGAACCTTTGCTGCTTTCCCTACTTTAAAACCACCACCCTACACATATACGCATACGCACACACGCACGCACGTGCGCACACACGCGCACACACACACACACACTCTTGGTTTATTTACCTCCATAGTACTTTTCATACTAGATCTTACTTCTTGCCCATCTCTCCCCACTGCAAATTTCCTACAAGGGAGCGGGGAGTTTGGTTTGTTCACGGCCATATGACCAGGTCCTACAAGAGTATCGGGCACATAGAAGGTCCTGGATAAATATTTACTGAATTCTGGCCACAGAGAGATGGAATGTGGAGTCAAACTAGTTTATTTAAGGTACCTGCCCCAAGAAAAAGTTGGTAGGTGTGTTGGAAGAAAAAGGAACAAAGGCCAGACTTTGCTGTGGCTAGTAGTCTCCAGGAAGGATTCCTGAGGCATAGAGATTCCAACATTCCTACAGCTCCCTCAAGGACATCCTTTAATGTTTTACCACTATAGCTTTGCTCTGGGTAGGATTCCTTCCCTCTGACAACCATAAACATCCCCCTACCCCCACCCAAGATATAGGTTAGCCATCATCTTTCAGGCATATGGCTCACTGATATCTTAACAGCAGCTGGTCCCTCAAGGTCCTGAAAGTCTTGGCTTCCAAATTCCTTAAAGACTTGCACTAACCCTAGTGTTCACTGACTAAAACGTGTGTCAGTCACCCCTCACAATCCCAGTGCAGCTCTTCCTGCCCATGAGTCCTGTACCCATGCTGTAATAAAAGCACTTTTTTGCACCAAAAAGTTCCCAAGAATGCTTTCTTGCCATTCACTTTGACTACACATCATTTTGGCATCCAACATGGGGTCAGTGTTCTCATCTGGAGCTTGAGCCTCGGTACAAACTCAGTGAATTCCTCCCTCTTAGTTTTCATTTCAGGGGCTTTTCCAGGAGTGTGGTCTCCCTAGAACACTTTTAGGTCAATGGCTCAGGATGCAATCCTCTAGTCTGTAGCTACTCTATGCCGAGCAATAAAAGCCTGCCTTCTGACTGGAAGCTAGGACCCTGGCTGAAATGATAATGAGAATCACAGCCCTGACACCCTCTCTACTCCTGTTCTTATAAATAGCAGTTTTTCCTGGGCCCTGGGCTGCCACTTAAGTCACTAAGACAGCTGCCCATCTTAAGACTCCCGTGTGAAATTTCCTCCTCATTGGTCTAACGTGATTCCCCTCCACATCCCTATACTAATTGCTTCTGGTTGCAAGACCTCTGCTTACAGCTGGCAGAAACCAATGCTGGATCAAATTAAAACCCATTCAGGGATGATTTCCTAGGGAAGTCAACTGCAAAGATTACATGTGTTGGAATGTTTAGACCATGATGGATTTCTAGCCTTATTATTTTTCATCACTTCATTTAAGTTCCCTACTGGCTACTTAAATCACAACATTGGGAAATTTCCCTTTGTGAAACTTTTCTAGTGTTTTCCATGGGTTAAAAACAGTGGATTCTTGGGGTGCCTGGGTGGCTCAGTCGGTTAAGTGTCCAACTTCGGCTCAGGTCATAATCTCACCGCTCATGGGTTCGAGCCCTGCATCGGGCTCTGTGCTGACAGGTCAGGGCCTGGAGCCTGCTTCAGATTCTGTTTCTCCCTCTCTCTCTGCCCCTCCCCAGCTTGCTCTCAGTCTCTGTCTCTCAAAATAAAGACATAAAAATTTAAAAAAAACACACACACAAAACCAGTGGATTCTTAGCATGATAGCACAGGATCCATATAGAGTCTAGAATGCAATGGGGACACCTGGACACTGGCATCCCTCGTCCAGGGCTAGGACTATCAGAGCCCATTGTCTGTGATTAGTCTACGTCAGGAAGGGGAGGGACTTTAAGGAATATTCCCAAGCAGCTACCTAAACTTTTGTTTCCAGGAAATTACCAGTCTTCTCTCCCTCTTCACATGGACTTCCTATTTTCACTTTGTTGTTGGAAAAAGAATATGTGACTGCTCATCTGTCCAAAGCTGATAAATAAACATTAAAAATTAATAAAACATTTATTTTTTATTTATTTATTTTTTTTAGAGATAGTGAGTGAGATATAGCATGAGCAAGGAAAGGGTAGAGAGACAGAGAGGGAGACAGAATCTGAAGCAGGCTCCAAACTCTGATTTGTCAGCAAGGAGCCCAATATGGGGCTTGAACTCACAAACTTTGAAATCATGACCTGAGCCAAAGTCAGATGTGTAACAACTGAACCACCAAGACACCCCATAAGCCGATAAGTTTTAGGACCAGGACCGGAAGTCCTCTTTCTTCTCTCTGGGCTTTTATCTGCCTCCAGCCTTGCTGGCAACACCTCACCTCCTCTGCCTCCACCTCTTCTTCTTACCTCTATTTCGGCACCATCATGGGTGGAGTCTGCCTCACCAGCTCCTGCTCCTCCTACCCTTGCAATCAAAGGGCAAAGATTACCTCTTCCTGGACCTAAACCACCCACTTCACATTTCTCCATTGGTTCTCCAGCCAAAAATGGACAATGGGGAGCAAATTGACTTTTAAATGGACATAGGAGCTACACATTCTATATGAAAGCTAATTTGAGTTTGTAGATTTTTATTTTTTGAGTTTGTCAGTTTAATGAAGATGGACAGGTCTATGGAGTTGTCACCATTGATATAAAACTTTTATTCGACAAAGGTTTACTGACAGTAAAACAAGTTTGCATTAGCTCTTGCCATTTGTCAACAAAAGGCAGCTTCAAATGACGGCTAATTTTGTCTGTCTCAAAGATTTCATGGATAATTGTTAAAATAGCTTTCAAAATCTTTGGTGGCTTGAAACTTTCAAGTTTTACTTAGTTGATGGGCTAGATTGAATTCATTAGATATCTAAGTCTTTTCCAAATAAGAGGAGATACTAAAACTTACTAAATATAAGGCTTATCTACTTAGAAACCTTAATCTCTACTGAAAACTAAGAATTAAAATTCAAATAAATGCATTAAACTATATGACCACTTTGCTTTCAGATTCTTATTAACTTGGTTAAATAATTTTTATCTAATAATGATGTATAATCCTACTTAGGCATGCGCCTTACAACTTTTGAGGATTTGAACAAACTTCAGAGATTTGGTTTGTAAATGAAGTGGTTTTTGTTTTTTTTTTTGTTTTGTTTTGTTTTTTTTTACTAATTAGGCTTATTCTGTAAGTTACTTGCAAAGCACTGTCAAATAGGCCTTAGGTTGTATTGTCTGGGCAAATGCTCTAGCTGTTCTAGAAAATACATGAAATTCCTAAAGTTTTAATAGGTCTTAGTATAAAGTCATCATTTGATATTCTGATTATTGAATGGTTCTGTGTCACAGAAATAACCAGATTTCCTTGTCAGCTATACTTACTCTCCTATTAGATTTTTTTTTCCCTCCTATCAATAGGATTTTTGACTGTGACCTTTTTGAGTCTTCTGTCATTTACAGTTATTGTTCTGATGTTATGGTAAGAGCTGTTTTGTCTTCAAGACGACTCATTAAAATGACTTTTTATTCTTGTTATTTCTAAATAACCTCTGCACCCAATGTGGGGCTCCAACTCAGGACCCCAAGATCAAGAGTCACATGGTCTTCTGACTGAGCCAGCCAGGCACCCCTCTTGTTATTTTGAATCACATTTTGCTATTTTCTCCAGTGCCTTTGTGCCTGGCACCAACCCTCCTGCACGGCCACACCTTCATTCAGACAGATGATACTTCCTGCTCATGGAGATTCCCACAAGCCATCAATTCTAGATACAGCTGCCTCAGGCTTCTGGCATTTCATGACTCAACTGACAAACTTTGACCCATAGGTATGGGGCTACCTCCCTGTGCAGCAGGAAGTTACAGAATACAGGACCTCCCATCCTCAGCAACCTTCAAGATTTGAGGGTCTATTCACAGGGGAACATGGTGGATGAAAGAGGAACAAAGGCCATACTTTTTTGTGGCTCGTAGATTCCTACAGCTCCCTCAAGGACATCCTTTAATGTTTTACCACTATAGCTTTGCTCTGGGTAGGGTTACTTCCCTTTGATATAGAAATATAGGTTAGCAATCATCTAAGACATACAGCCTGCTGATTAACATCTGAAGTGGCTCAAGATTTATGTTTTATTAGACAGTAGTAAATGACCTTAACAGCAGCCAGCCCCTCAAGGTCCTAGAAGATTTGCTCCCAAATTCCCGAGAGACTTCTACTACCCCAGACTCCCACTAATAAAAAGCATATAGTCACCCTTCACACTCCCGGTGCAGCTCTGTCTGCCCCTGGGTCCTGTCCCTGTGCTATAATAAAAAACACCTTTTTGCATCGTAGAGGTCTCAAGACTTTGACTGTTTGCTCATAGCCCCACATGAGGTGAGCCACCCACTTTTTGAAGGTGCTTTTTATATTGGGGGGGGGGAACGTGTGTGTGTGTGTGTGTAATAAAAGCAGGAAGAGACCCTGCCAGAGAGAATCACTCCCCTAAATGGACAAGAGTTTACAGGTAGACAGGAATCATGCCATCACGCATTGTTATGGAAGGCTTCCAGCTGTCAGGCAAGGTTTAGGATTACAGCCTTCCTGGGGGAGATGGGAGACTGTTCTCGCAACAGCACAGACTTAATACAGGTATTAGAATGGATATTAGGGTGAAGCAAGCAAAGTTAAACATGGACTCTGTGCTCTCATGGTAAATGCATTTGCACGTTATCGAGGCTACAAGACGGCGAGACATTCCCTGGGTAGATGGAATCCGACTACAAGTGATCATTACGTCTCTACTAACTCCCCAGAGGTTCTTTCCCCCCCAGTGTGAGGGTTCGTGGCAACCTCACAACTGGGCAGACACCCAGCCTGTGGCTCAGGCACATGGCTTGATCTGACCAGACCACAAATAGAAGTCCCTGAGAAGGGAAATGTATGAGGGCTGCTAAGGAGAGGGACTGTCCTACTGGTGTCGTAGTTGATCGCTGCTGGGCAGGACCCCACTCTTTCCTGAGTCATGGGCAGACTGGAAGGGCCCAAAGCTGAGCAGGAGGAAAGACCCTCAGATACCCTCAACAGCCCAGCAGGAGGGGCTGGACTTATTTTAACACACCTGTACGTAGTGCCTGAGGTTTGGCCAGCTCAGTGTGGGATGCTCTTTGTACTGCTGGAGGTCTGATCTTCTGCACGGAGAGATGGAATCCAGTGCTAGAAGAGCAATTTCATTCTGCCTCAGGGAAGAGCTCTGCCCTGCTCTCACCACCTCTTCAAGCTTCTCTAGCTTATTTCCTCTGTCTCCCTATTAGATCCCAGATGGATCTCTCCCAGTCTCTAGTGACTGTCACGGCGTGGACACCTAGGAATTAGAGGGTGTTGGTTGGGGTGGAGGAAGGGAAATTATTTCTTCTGGGTGTGTTTACCTGAGGAAGCCTAAGTTCATGTTCACGTCCAGGCTCAGAGCCTGGTACGGGGCTCGATCTCACGAACCATGAGATCATGACCTTATATGAAATCAAGAGTTGGATACTCAACTGACTGAGCCACTCAGGCACCCCTTCATTTCCTTTCTTTACTTATACCCCTGTTTATGCTAAAAAGAATTACAAGATATATAAAATAGACTTTAAAAAATTAGGAATGAGGAAGAAGCTGCAAAGGAACAGAAAAAACAGGTCATACAGTGGGAGGAAGCAAATACACAATGCATACCAGCAAGGCTAATCCCTTTAAGAAGCTTACCAATTCAATTCTAAGTTTTCTAACTGGAAGGGAAAAAAAAAAGAAAGAGTAACACAAATTCTAGGGTTCTGATTCAAAAAATGGCTTGAGAAACACCTACCTTCCAGTCAGAAAACTTTTACAAATCTGTAATGAATGAATGTCTCAACAAGGTGTTTAGAATGTACAAAACTACAGCTTCACAGAAACAACCCCGGGAATCGCTCCAGGGAGCCACTTGTTAATAGCCATTCTAGGAAGTCTGGGCTCTAGACAGCGGCTAGTGTGGCATACCCAATCTTAAACTCGAAACCTGAAGACGGGCTTGTTGTAGCAGGGACTGTTTTGTGATTGTTACTGCTGTTGTTTTAGAGTTAATGCCTTTAGGAGGGGCGCATGGCCTGAATTCCCTACCTTCTACTCTTTTTCCAGTCACCTGTACATCTATGTTGTGTAACTGGCCCCAAAAACATTTCCTTAGGGACTTAGTCATTCATTTACTCCTTCAATAGATACTCTCGAGCACCTTTTATCGTTTGGCACAGTTCTCTGCAAGTAAGCAAACAAACCATCCTACCTGGGAAACGTAAATCCTCAAGGGAATACCAGAGGTATTCCATCAAGGTAAATCCTCAAGGTATACCAGAGGAGGAATTTATGGGATTACCAGGAAAGTCCAGACAAAGATCGAATTTAAGTAAGGACAAGAAGTGAAGAAGCTGTAGCAATCTAGGGGAACAGCAAGTACAAAGGCCCTGAGGTAGGGAGGGACTTGCCTTGGAGGACCAGCACAGGAGCTAATGGGAGCAGAGCAAACAGCGCAGGTGAGCTAAGAAGCTCTAAAGGGAGAGAAGATATCGCAGGACCTGTTAGATCGTTGTGGGCACTTCAAAGGAAGCCATTGGCAGGTTTAAGGGGAGAAGTGACATCACCTGACGAAGTATTGGGACTACTCAGATCTGCTGGAGACTATTACAATCATCCCGATTTAGAAAAATAGACTGTCGATTCTTCAAGAAGTTCCCTCTAAATAGGATTTCTTCTAAAACTTTGTGGTTGCATCTCTGGCAGACAGCAGTGGTGTAATCAGTTCAGGGGGAGCCATGGGAATGGTCCCCGAGGAGGCAGGGGCTCCTCCCCTTCAGAGAGGGGATGATAAAGCCCTCAGAAGCCAGTCTGATTCAGCGGAAGGGGATTCCCGTCCCCTGGAGCAGAGCTACACCAAGTAATTGTTGGCTGGACAATATTCAAGAGGCAGGTACAACGGAACGTCCATCTCGGGCATAAAGCGCGCACACACACAAGCACGCGCGCCCGCATCTTTGAAACACTTCGCTTTGAGCAAAGTACTTCCCAGTGAGGCCTCCAAGACAAATGAGCGGTAAAACAAACTGGGAGCCAAAGATTGGCTTCCTGGGTTTAGAAGAACCAAGAACAATTATGGATTGTGGGCCTAGAGAACAATAGCACTTTTGTCTGGTCTGAAAGGGAATATGCATTTCCTCGTGTCCCAGAGGTAAAGCACTTGAACAGGAAGTGCCCCCCACAGGGGCCCAAGCCTCTGTGAGGGCACTGGTACCAAGCAGAGGAGACCTCCCAACACCCCAGCTCTGCCTCTCACTGGGTGCGGAGCCTGGGGCTAACCTCTCACTGGGTGGGTAACAGACGGCCAAACTGGCTCCTCTGTGAGCTGGTTTCTAACCTCGGAATCGGGAGTTTTCAGAGGGTGAAGAGAGATTTTAAGCGTGAGGAACACAGCACAGTTCCTACTAGGGATTCACTCAATTTACGTTAGTTCTTTTTGCCTCCCTCCAACCTCCTGAAAACAAGAAAATCAAGGCAAGGTCCCAGGCTGCTTTTCTGTCTGGCTTGTCTTTTGCAGGTCCTGGCTAAGGCAGAGTTGTTTTTGTCTGAAGGACCAGCGCCAGGACACCTGAATCCAAACCCCTCTTGTCTGGTTGGTGCAGGATACACCCCCTCCACTCTCACCCCCTACCCCCATTTTCAGCTTCAGCCCTGGCTTTCTTGCCCCTCATAGCCCACCTGTCTCCTGGTCATCTTATTACCTCCTATCAAATAACAGCGTGACACCGGAGGAAACTTTGGAGCCTGAGAGTTTCGGGGTTGCCTCTGCCAGATTCATGGGCTTCCAACACCTCCTCTCATTCACCCTTGTGTAAGATATAGGTCTCCCCTTTGTGGGCATCTCCCCACATTAGGTCATCAGTTTCAATCCAAGACCGTGTACTCGTCCTGACCTCAAAAATAAGTCTCATCTCAGTTTCATAGGTGCTGACCACGTCCCCAGGTGGCCTGGCATTTCTACCACTTCAACTGTACAAACTCAGAATTTCTGATTAACAACAGAGTTTACAAGTCATTGACTCTATATGACGCCTGAATCCCTCTGCCATAATCAGGGGAGGGTGTCCTCCTTGACAAGAAGCAAAGCCCAGAGGGACGAGGCACCCCGCCGTTCAGGAAGGAGTCCCCCTGAGTGCCTCGCTTATCCTTTGGGACACAAAAAGCCAGCCCCCTCCCTCTTCCTTGGGGTAGCCATCGCAGGTCAAGACACTTACCTGCCTTCTTCTTGGTCCTCTCCCAGCTACACATCTCCAATCCTTCCATGCTGCTTGGAAGCTTAGTTTCGAATCCCCTTACCAGCCTACCTACACTGCTTTATATATGCACAGGGCTCGCTGAGCTTTTCCCACCCTAATTTCATAAAAATCACCTGGGCTCCCTCCTTCCCTCTCAGGTCTGGGTGGGGCCCAGGAGTCCAAGTTTCTAACAAGCTTCAGATGCTGCCAATGCTGCTGGCCACCATTTTGACTAGTAGAATTTCCACTTGGGATGGATTTTCTCTTCAGAATTATCTCTTCTTAGAAACATGACTCTCAGGGCGCCTTGGTGGCTCAGTCTGTTAAGCATCTGACTCTTGGTTTTGGCTCAGGTCATGATCTCACCATCTGTGAGATCCAGTCCGCCCTGGGCCCTGTGCTGAGGAAGGTGCAGAGCTTCCTTGGGATTCTCTCTCTCCCTTTCTCTCTCTGTCCCCCCGCCCCCACACAACTCATGCTGTCTCTCTCAAAATAAAGAAATAAAACTTTAAAAAGGGAAGAAGCATGACTCTCGCAA
Organism: Helogale parvula; assembly: GCA_004023845.1. Lineage (NCBI taxonomy): Eukaryota > Metazoa > Chordata > Mammalia > Carnivora > Herpestidae > Helogale > Helogale parvula. Next base: position 72,251 of record PJEM01007309.1, on the reverse strand, counting down.
CCCATCCAGATATCCTGAATCAGAATCTGCATTTTAACAAGATCCACAGGTTTATAGTATCCCCTCGAAAGTTAGAAAAACAAGCGGGCCACCGTGGCTGCATGTTAGAATCACCTGGGAAATTGGAAAGCCGTCCCATGGCCCAGCCCCACCCAGACCAGTTATATCAGAGGACGGGATCCAGGCATCGGCAGTTTAAAAGCTCCTCCGGTGATTGCAATGTGCACCCAGGGTTGAGAGTCCTGTCATGGAGCCTTTAAAGCAGCCTACCCTTGAGGCCTCTGCCAGAAAAGGGCAGAACGCACTGTCACCTTTAGCTCCTCGGGTCATGGCCCAAGGTCCTCTTTGCTCGAGGCAACCATCCACAATGCTCACTCCTTTGGAGGCAATACAGAGTAGTAGTTAGGAGCTCTATTCTGGAATCAGGTGGACCCAGATTCAAATTCTGATTCCAATACCTAAGCTGCATGACTTCAGAAAATTTCCCTCATTTCTCTGTACCTCATGTCCTTGTGTGCAAAGTGGAGCCACGATAGTACCTACCTCCTAAAGTCATGGTGAAGAGCGCATTAAATGAGAAAAAGTACATAGAGTTCTTAGCATGGCCCCAGCCCCAGAGAAGTGCCCAGCAATGGTTAGTTGCTGTTATTAACACTGATGCTGAAGCTCCTGGACATTTTCCTGAGCCACTCGTATCCTGGCTAAATGCTAGAGCACCCAACTGAGGGCCTGGGAGGTGCTAATAAACCAGCATGGACCTGGGGCTAGGACAAAGCCTGCTCAGTCCTTGGTAGGTGCGGGGATCAGTGATAGCACACACTCAAAAAATGTTAGCCAGTAGTAGAGGTGGTGTTTGGTGGTTTATCAAAGAGCCCAAGCCGGAAAGTTCCAAAGAGCCACACAACTCCAGACACAGGTATGAAGAAAGCAAGATAATCATGGGTACAATTTGCTCTCCTAAGTCAGGGGCCATTCAGGAAAGCAGAGACATCACTAGGTATTTCAAACAGGGGATTTAATACAGGGAATTGGTCACCCAAGGTGTGGAAATGAGAGGCAAGACGGTGAGGTGTTCAGAGGTTATAGCAGGAAGCCCTAACTAACCGTGTACCTGGAGTTAGCAGCTAGATGGACACTGAATGCCTGAATTATATGTAGTTTCATTTGCTAGAAATAAGATGTAGGTAAATTCTTCCACCAGGTATCTGCCTGGCTGCCTCTTATCTTTATTAAGTCTTTGCTTCTCAGCTAGCCCATCCCGTTTCTACTTGTATCTCCCCTCCTGGCACTCCCTTCCCTGAGCCCCTGCTGTATCTCCCCCCAGAACTCATAATCATCCAACATACTTGGCATTTCCTTGTTTGCTTATTTTCTCTCCCCACCTCTACCTCATCCTGGAATTAAAACTCCATAGAGGCAGAAATTTTGGTCTATTTTCTTCACTGCGATGGCCCAGCAGGTGCAGCGTAGGTACTAAATCACTATTAGGGTTACAGCCTATCGTACTAGCATAGTACTTACTTCCCAGCAAAGCCCACTGCTAACTTCTCTGGCCCTCTGTTTCCTGTTCCAGAAAATGAGGGAATTGAGGTCAGTTATCTCCAAAGGCCTTTCCACTGAGGCGCTGCTTGGTTGTGGCTCTTCCTACTGAACCAGTTTCCCTCGGAGTTTCCAGTGACCACACAGGGGCAGCAAAGGACAGCGAATCTGAGCGCTGGCCTGGCGGCAGGAGAGATTCCCCACTCCGTGGCCATTCTTCCTACAGTCTCAAAGAGGAGTCAGATCTCTATGTGTGTCCCAACCTAGTTCCAAGAAGAATTCAGTCACACGTCTGAAAATGAAACAAAGTGTGGCAATCAGGGATAAAAACAGACCAGAGACTATCTAAAGCAATCAAACACTTTGGAGATACGCTAATTACGGTAACTGAGCACTGAATCTAGCTCCGACTTTCTACACATCTGCGCAGGGCAGCAATGAGGGTGAGGTGAGAGAGGCACACTCTTCAAATGGTAAATGGAAGGAACAGCCAAAATCCTGTCATCAAGATAAATAACATGTTAGTGCAATATTTCTAAAAATCTACATAAACAACAAACTCCACAATAAAGAAAATGTCAAAAATTTAAAACTATATGCAATATGTATCTAGGGGCACAGAGTTTTCTCATTTGCCTCAGTTCCAAAATGGCTCTGGGCAATGTGATTGAATCTAGTCTTTAAGGTTTGAAATGTTGCTCATCATGCATTTTTTGCGTTAATTTTGATCCTTAAAAATACTGGGTTAACATATTATCATAATTACAGTTTTTGGTGTCCCTTTAAATTTTCCAAGGCAAGGGGGCACCTGGGTGGCTCAGTCAGTCAAGCATCTGACTTCAGCTCAGGTCATGATCTCAGTTTGTGGGTTCGAGCCCCATGTCAGGCTCTGTGCCTACAGCTCAGAACCTGGAGCCTGCTTCAGATACTGTGTCTCCCTCTCTCTCTGTCCCTCCCCTGTTTGTGCTCTGTCTCTCAAACATAAACAAATGTTAAAAAATTAAAAATATATACATTTAAAATTTCCGAGGTGAATGCCTCACTTTGCATCACCCCAGTATCAGGCCTGATGGGTCCCTCTCACCAGGGAGTCTCTGCATCTCTCAACAGTCCCCTGGCTGACAACCGCTTGCCAGGCACATGCCATAAAAGTCCTGGTGCCAAAGTGGCAGACATGCACCACACCGCCCGCCCCTTGGCTGACATACTTTGGCTATTCTTGAGTCTGGCACCAACTTCCTATCCTTCTCAATACAACACACCCAGCAGCAGTGTCTACTGATCAGAACCAGCAAGTGAGGCAAAACCTTATAAAGATCTGTGAAATGATCTCTAACAGGGATGACTGACATAAAATTGTAGAGATGGGGGCATCTGGGTGGCTCGGTTGGGGTTAAGTATCCAAACACTTGGTTTCAGCTCAGGTCGTGATCTCTTGGTTTGTGAGATGCAGCCCTGCATTGGGCTCTGCGCTGTCAGTGCAGATTCTCTGCTTGGGATTCTCTCTCCCTTTCTCTCTCTCTAATTAAGTAAACTAAAAAAAAAATTGTAGAGATGACACATAAGGAAAGTTCTGAGTCCAAATCACATTCTAGGCTGACAGATGAAGGTACAGAGTTTGGAAAGAGCAGTCAGCTGAAAAAGAAAGGAACTTAACTACTCTAGACCAGAGCTGTCTGATGGAACTTTCTGCAATAACAGAAACGTTCTATGTTTGCGTGGGACAATACTGTAACCACTAACCACAGGTGGCTTCTGAGCACTAACAACGTGGCCAGTGCAAACAAGAAACTAAATTTTTTAATGTATTTAATTCTGATTAATGTATATTTAAACTTAAATGGGTTGAGGGCTAGTGTAATACAGTGCAGTTCTCTATCAGCGAGTCTCAAATTTAACTTGCATTAGAATCATTAGCAGGACTTGTCAAAGCGGATTGCTGAGTCCATCTCAGAGTTCCTGATTCAGGAGGTCTGGGATGGGGCTGAGAGCTTACATTTCTAACAGTTCCCAAGTCATGACGATGCTTCTGGTCTGGGGATACTTTGAGAATCACAGAGCTAGACAGTATTCTGACTCCAAACAACTGTTAGATATTGAACAAATCACCTTATGTGTAGGTTTTGGCTTTCTTGAAACAAAATGGCAGCCTAGACTTTGAAGACAGATAGGTATGGATTGAAATCCCTGCTCCTCCATCAATTAGCTGTTATGTACTTTGTTTCATTTTCAACTTCTATATACAGTTGACCCTTGAACAATGCAGGGGATTAGGGGCACTGACAACCCTCCCCCATCTCCCCTACACAGTCAGAAGTCTGCGTATAACTTTTGACTCCCCCCAGACTTAACTACTAATAGCCTACTGTTGACCAGAAGCCTTAATGATGACATAGTCAAGTAACACATATTTTACAAGTTATACATATTATATACTGTATTCTTACAACAAAGTGTGCTAGAAAAAAGAAAATTTTATTAAGAAAACCATAAAGAAGAGAAAATACATTCACAGTACTGTACTGTATTTATTAAAAAATCCACATGTAAGTGGATTGCGTAGTCCAAATCTGTGTTGGTCAAGAGTCAACTGCAATATTAGTCAATGTTTAACTTCTCTCTCTCTGCTCCATCCACAAAATGGAAATAAGAATACACACCAAGTAGGGTAATTACAAAGATTAAATGGGATAAAGTATATATGCCATTCAGTGTAAAATTTTAAGATTATGTCTTGCTCAGAAAGTGTATGAGATTATATACGAACATGTAATTTGTAGCATAAGCAATGAGCATTTCCACAAAAGAGCTATCAGGATTACCCAGTGCCAGTGCATCAGTGATCTGTGGCTGCATGTAACAAATTACCCCAAAATGCAGCCATTGAAAACAAGAATTTATTTTCTCACAGCGTCTGTGGATCAGACGTGTGGGCCTGGCTTAGCTGGGTAACCTCTGATTTATCTCTCATGAGGTTGCATCAACGCCGCCAGGGCTGCAGTCTCATCTGAAGGCTCAACTGGAGGGCTAAGGAATCCACTTCCTATGTTTCACTGTGAGAAGATATATGTACATTTTCGTAGTTTAACCATTTTTAAATGTACAGTTCTGCGTCACTAAGTACATTCACATTGTTTGCAACCATCCTCACGGTTCATCTACTGGACTTTTTCATTTTCTCCAACTGATACTCTGGACCCAGTTGATACTAGTTCTCCATTCCCCATGCCACCCCGGAGCCCCTGGCAACTGTCATCCACTCTGTTTCTATGAATTGGACTCTTCTATGTACCTCATCCCAGTGGAAATCTACAACGTTCATCCTTTTGTGACTTGCTTATGTCACTCAACAAAGCCTCCTCAAGATTCATCCATGCTGTTAACCTGTCAGAATTTTTTGTTATGGCTGCATTGCATTCTATCTACCACATTTGCTTATTCATGAGTTGCTGCCACCTTCTGGGTCTGATCCCACCTATCCGAGCCCTCTCCACACTGGCCCCTCAATGGATGTGGCTCCTCCCAGGCCCAGTTCTAGGGAAGTCATGCCTGCCCCAGGGATGAGACTAACTAGCCTGAGGTGCTGCCTAGCACTTCCCCAGACTCAGGGACTGACCCAGTCTGGTCCTGTCTACTTATCTCTGCATCCAGGCTGTTCTTCTGTGTCTCAGGGTGGGATATCATTTTCTTTGGAGGTTAGAGTCACTTTCCATAAATGATCCCAGCAGGTAATGGGATGCTCTGAACCGAAACATGGACCCTCCATTTACCTGCAATGTCATACAACCATATCACATATTTTACCACTTAATACTCAATATTGCATTAACTACTTCAGCATTTCAACAATTGTAAGCTAGCCATTTCTTCTATATAATTATAATTTCCATTCTGCAGATGAGAAAACTGAGATTCATAAAGATTAAGAGAACTGCTTAAGGTCACACAGCTAGAAGAGGGCAGTGACAGAACTTCATACAGTTATCACTGAGTTTCCAGGATGTCATGAGTGGTTTGTGGGGTTTCTTTCAGGCTAAAAGCCGAGTGGGATAATCATAGTTTAAAAGGAATCATTTTCTGTTCAGCTTTCACCCAACGTAACTCATCTCCTGATGCACAGAACCACAGCCCACTGCCTAGGACGGCCCAAGCACAGGGGATGAACGTCTGGGACTCTACTGTCCTATGGCACCAACTGGCCCCACCTCTGGTGCCTCCCCTGATAAACCAGTGGAAGATATCGGACCCAAGTGAAGCTGGGAAGGTGCCTCTCTTTGGTGTTTGGAACTGGGGCATTAAAAAGCAAAGGGACTCCGATGGTGGAGCTATAAGGCCATGTAGAGAGGGGGCTGCTGTTGGTGGCCTGGCAAGTCAGTTATGTGGGAAGCAAGGCTGAATCTTTAGAGGTGGGATAGTGGCGTACTAGTTAGGTGCCCAAAGAATGGAAGGAGGCTGCCTGGTTTGAATCACGAATCCCACTTACTAGCTGTGGGACTTGGGCAAATTGCCCAACCTTCAGGTGACCCATTTTTCTCATCTGTAAAATGGGGTAGTGAACAGTACTTAACTCATTGCCGCAATGAGCTGAGGGAATGCACACCAAATTCACGGCACAGGCACATACACACTAGGAACTGCCAGCTGGCATTATTCCACCTCGGAGACCCACAGACGGAGCAGCTCCCCGTGACTTTCCAGTTCCCAGTAGGTTGCCTCACTCTAAAAAATCTTTTAAATTTAAAAATCATACACCACATTTATTTGGAAATTTTATTCTTTTTATTGCAAATTTCTGGTAAAGGAAAGAACACGGAAGCTGATCCTCATTTAAACTTTGGTCGTAAGAGTACGCTGTAGCTCAGTGGCTTACACCCTCGGTGGCCTTTGAATCACCCGGGGGCCTTGGATGCCTTACTGAGGTCTGCCTCCCACCTCCCAGAGGGTCTGGCTTAATCAGTCTAGGGGGGCAGCCCAGGCATCAGTGGCTTTTTGAATCCCTTTGCAGGTGATTCCAACATGTGGCCAGGATAAACCCTGCCGGAGCTCAAAGCATGAGGCCGGCAGCACTGGAAGCACCCGGGCAATGTCAGCGGACAGCCATCCATCAACCTGCTCATGTCACTGCACATCCCGAGTCCAGCTGGCCCCCCCATCCCTCTCCCCAAGTGTCACATGTGCCGACTCCTCTTCCAGGGAGACCGCAGAGGAGAGAGACACCAGAGGAGGTGTGACTCTGTGCTGTGGCTAGTGCTTAAACAGGGGAAACTGTACTAAATCCGGTTCCTGTATCACAGAAAGAAACTCACTTTCTGGTTGCAAATGAGTCTTAATCTTTGTTTTTTTCATTGTCAACTGGAAATAGTCTTCCTATAGAGAGAGATGCAAAGATTTGTGACAAAATAAGGAAATCTGTGTTGGATGAAACATTCCTTAGATGATTCCTCAGGTTCAAATTAAAAATAAATGTTTTGTCAAGCCTAAGAAGGTAGAATAGTGTGTAGTTTAGCAGCATACTTTATATGGGTAAACAGTAATAGCCAGTTATATAATTCACTTGAGTTATCCTAAAAATAGAAAATGTTTAATTTTCCTGAGTCCTTGGCAAACAACAAAACACATTTTTTTTAAAATTTTTAAGAATGGTCTTCCTTTTCCTGGGCACCCTTACAGTTTAGGACAGTGTGTGTCTCACCATCAGGTTTTACGTCCACAGGTGAACAAGTTCACTGGCATCAATTTTCAATGACTAATCAAATATGGAGACTGAAAATAAAACACCCATCCTCTACGAAGCTGCTCGGAATGAAAGTTTCTTGACAGTGTTATAAATGCAATATCAATTTGATTCTCTGTCCATACAAAAGTATGAATTTCTATTCCATTAATAATACTGAATGATTAATGTCTTAACAGTGGTAAAATTTTTAGAACATTTAAAAATTACATAGGATCCCGTTTTTACATCATAATTCTGATGTATTATCATGCCTTCTATTTTGTCTGTAAAACTTGTGTAGGATACAGTGCATTGACGTGGTAAAACCAAGGCACAAGAATACAGTCACAATAGTGTATATAAACCTTAGCACTTTGTGCCGATTTGGAAACATTTAGAAAGGAGAAAGCCTGAAAGTTCTCACATCCTATTATGATTAACGAACAATTAATTGTGCAAGAAACAGACTATTAACCACCATTCCATTATTAAATATATGGCTATCACTATACAGGCTGTGGATAATTGAAAAAAGTTTTCAATATTAAAACCTGGTTTAATTAGGTGGTCAATGTAGATACTGCGCCTTGCATTATCTGGATAATTGTCTTACGTTCCCATTTTAATCCGCAATGTATATGGCAGTTATCACTTTTCAGGCTTTTTTCATCATGTAAATGATGAAGGGAGGGTTCCAAATGTTAAATCCCTTCTCTCTACAAAAGACAGAAGATTTACAAGAAGATAACCATATAAGAAATGCACAGATAATAATCATGAAATTCAAATATGGACTAAAAGGTTGAATTCTAATCTACCAGGACATTCTCTTAATTTAGGGGGAGGAGCAACACATTCCTGTGATAATTCATTAGTTTCTTAGTTAAAAAAAAATCACCATGACATTTTCAAAATAGTAAAGTCTTGGCTAGAGCATCAAGCATTGAAGGAAGGTTAGGTCTTTTCATTCATAAAATGAAGGGGATAAAAGCCTTTCAAACTCCAGGGGCAGGGAGGCTATTCCGTTGAATTTAGAGAAGTGGAATAAAGTGGTAAAAGTTGTATTTAATACTTTTAAAGAAAGTGTTTTTGAGACTCAAGGTAAACGTCTAGACCCATGAAAACACGTTTCTTGGCACATGCACGCCATGAAGAGAACAATCCTGAATGCAGTGACAGCCCAGCTACACAGGTATCTAGCTCTAGCCCTACTGGCAAAACCACGTTTGAGGTCCTTGTCCCAGTCCCCTTCACATGGGACCTTCTGGCTTCTGCATCTGTTGGATTTGCTTCTGCAGCTGGTCCTTGTCCAACTTCATCTTGGCTTCAAGAACTTGCCTGAGGGATCCTATGCTTTCATAGATGGCTGTAAACCCTTTAAGAAGAGGTAAATTTCACAAGCGTTAATATTAAAAAAACAAAGTGTGTCAAATTCTACAACCTACGGTAATAGTGGATTTGGGCAAACGCTATCAATAGATGCTAAAACTAATGAAGTAAAAGTGTGATAGGGAACATCGTTTTCCAGTATCTCCCTGCAGATTACTTTTTAATTACAAAGGGGTAGGGAACTATTACGATGGAGAAATCTGGCAGATACCGCTTTAACCAAGGTATCAAAGCTAATGTCACCAGTACCAGGAGAAACCAACATCAGGTGCCCCTGATAAGGTTCCCTGATGTGTGAAGGACACACTACTTCTGGGACATTTCTGTCCAAAATGCACAACCTGAGGGGTGCCTGGAGGGCTCAGTCAGTTAAGTGTCCAACTCGTGACTTCATCTCAGGTCATGATCTAATGGTTCATGGGGTTGAGCTTGGGATTCTCTCTCACCCTCTCTCTCTGCTCCTTTCCCACTTGCCTGCATGTGCACTCTCTGTCAAAATAAATAAATAAACATTTTTTTAAAGTGCACAACCTGAATCTAATTAAGAGGAAGCAAACAGACCCAAACTGACATTTCACAAAATACCGGCCTGTATTCAAAACGATGTCAACAACACTGAGAAACTGATCCACTGTAAGACACTAAATACAGAAACACAATAACTAACTATGCTCTATGGTTCTGGAATAGAACTTAGACCAGGGAGGGTCTGCTATAAAGGAAACAATGGTTAAAGTTGAAACCTGAATGCTGAAAAATTTTTCAACAATATTATAGTTATTTAAGAGAATGTCCTTGGTCTTAGGGTTTATAGACTGAAATAATACAAGGGTAAAAAGACATCATGACTTCTGCAACTTACTCCCAAATTACTTAGGGGAAAAAATTATATTTACACACACACTCACATCACACAATAAAATTAAACAATTTCCAAAATGTTAACAACTGGTAATTTCTATGAAAGATATAAAGAGTTTTGGGGATACTCTTACTGTTTCTCTAAACTTCAAATAATTCCAAAATAAAAAGCAAAAAAAAAAAATTCCCCCATCAAAAAAGCATTTCATATTATTGTGTATGTCTGTGGGTTTTTAAAATAAATGTTTAAAAGCTCCTGTTTTCATTAGTAAATTTAGAATTTTCTCAAAAATGTTTCTCTATATGATAATATAAAGAATAAATATTACTTATTTTTAAAATGTCCTTATTGAATAGAAAGATACAACATATAAAAGAGTAGGTTACAAATCAACATGGGTTTCGATTTGAAAAAGCACATATACATGGTATATGCTTAGAAAGATTTATATAAAGATGACACCCGGGTGAGAGAGGTTATGAGTATTTAAAAAAATATTTTGTGCTTTCTTATTTTCCATTAAGAAACATATTGTTTTTAGAATAAGAAAAAGTAAATATTTTTCTTTTTAAAAAGCTCCTATGCCTTTCTTAGTAATTACTAAATCTTAACACCCTCAGTGGGATGTTGAATAGATGCTAACAAACCCACCCAGAGAATGATGCACAGTTAAACACTGATGAGGGGCACCTGGGTGGCTCAGCTGGTTAAGGACCCGACTCTTGATTTTGGCTCAGGGCATGATCTCACGGTTCATGAGTTCGAGCCCCAGTTGGGGCTCTATACAGCACAGAGCCTGTTTGAGAGTCTCTCTCTTTCTCCCTCTCTCTGCCCCTCCTGCACCTGTGCTTTCTCTCACCCTTAAAATAAATAAAAATTTAAAAAAGAACACTGATGCAATGTTCAAATACCATATTCTAATACCCCCAAACACAAAAAGAGTTCATTTTTATCTTCACAAGTTCTTCAGTTCATAAATTTAATTGTGAGTTCTACTTAAATAACATAATAAAACTTTTGGTGGTAACAACAAAACTATTCCTGAGATAACTAACTACTTTTATTCCTATGTGGCCAAAGTAGAATGATTCCGCAGAGGGGAATTGTGGAATCATGGAATTGGAGGGAGCCGGGAGATAATGTAGTCCCTCTCCCTTGTCACACTGTAAGACTTTCTTCTCTTTCCTGGCCATGCCCAACCAGCCTCCACTTGAATACTTTCATTGGCAAAGAGCCTGCAGACTCAGAAGTCATCAGTGTCTTTTTTTTTTTAAAAAGAACTCGTTACCTGAGGATATTTCTGCCTTGTGTTAAGTTAAAATCTGTCTTCAGGTAACTTCCACTTCACTTACTGGTTCCAGGTCTGTATTCCAGAACTCACAGCGTGACGAAGGCTAGCCCCTCCTTTACAGGCAACAGTACTTCAGACCTGGAATATAGCTTGAACACTTCCTTCTACCCAAGTGTGAATTAATGGGCCCTGGTGACTTCTGGGCAGAAGAAAATCCTTCACTGACATCGTAGCATACTGTCAGCATTAATAAAAGAAGCGTTCAGAAGTCCCTCAAAGATATGTGTTTATTTCTGAGACACACTGACTGTAGCTATAAACAGAAAAGAACCCTCAGATGGCATTAAACAAAATGCACATCAGGGGCACCTGGGTGGCTCAGTTGGTTAAGCGTCCGACTTCAGCTCAGGGCATGATCTCATGGTCCTTGGGTTGGAGCCACATGTCAGGCTCTGTGCTGGCAGCTCGGAGCCTGGGGCCTGCTTCAGATTCTGTGTCTCCCTCTCTCTCTCTGTCCCTCCCCTGCTCATGGTCTGTCTCTGTCTCTCAAAACTGAATAAATCTTAAAAAAAAGAAAAGAAAAGAAAATGTACATCAGTTGTAAGCTGAGCAATTTTCGTTGGTTTGCCTGTCCACCACGGTGGCTTTCCATGGACTTGGCAGTGACACAACATTTTAGTTCACTACAGCACAGCTACTTAGAAAATCAGCTAAGGACATTTTACCGTTATTACCATCAGCCGGGGTCATAGGTAGTGGCAGGGGGTGCTCATTAATTGGTTTTCAGATCACAGTGAAAATAAACCATGAGAGCTGTTTCTTTTTTGGCCTACCAGCGTCAACTTCCGCCTTCATTTCCTTCATGTCCTCATTCATCTGTAACTCCAGTTTGCTGATGCGCCCATGAACCTTCTCCTCTTCCTGTTTTGTCCTCTGCACTTCCAAATTCTTCTTCTGACTCTCTTCTATTTTGTCAAGTCTGGCTGACATCTGGCTCAGCTTCTTCTCCATGTCCCTTTCGCTGGCCCCCTGAGATCCGTGATAAGAATTGCACCTGATTACTCCAAAAGGAAAGTCTGTCCTGCACCCGCATCAGTCCTAGTATCATTTAACAACAATCTGCAGGGAACAGAATCGCAAAGGTGGCTTGTAGCTCACTCAGACATCCATTCTCCCGTTTCCTTAACAGACCCCTGATTTTCAGCTGGGGGTAAGCTCACTCAGAATTAAGACTACATTTTCTACAGTCCCCTAAGTTTAGTGCAGCCATAAGGTTACGTTCTGGCCAACGAGATGTATGTGGCAGCTTCTAGGAAAAGCTAAAAGGTAGCTGAGGCGTATCCTCACCGCTTCCTTTTCCCTTCTGTTCCTGGAATTCAGACGTCATGGCTAGAGCATGAGCCATCATCTTGAACTATGAAAACAAGGGTGACTTTCTAGAATTGGCAGAGTTAAGCCAGAAGAATCCTGGTTTGCTGAGGACTGATAAGTTACCAAGCCAGCGCTGCATTCCCTACACCCAGACATCTTTTATGTGAAAGAGAAATAATTATTAAAGCTACCATTATCCTGGGGTTTGCTATTAGTTATTAACCAATCCATATGTAAAAGTAAACAGTAATCCAAAGAGACAAAAGCCTACAAATGTAGTAGTATGCATCTACGCAAATCAGTAAGCCTGATAATATATGGGAGAACACTTAAAGAAATATGTAATATATTAAATATTCTCTTTCCTTTTCTTTCCTGTTGCTTGGTTTTCATGGGAACCTGAATCTGCAGGTGAGCCTTGGAGGCCAAGACACTGAGCCGTCAGGGGGCTATTGCATGACCTAGCTCTCTTGATGTGGGACAGTGCAGTCTGCAATTCAGCAGCTCTGCACTGAGAGCCAGCAGAGTGAGAGAGGCAGACTGCCCTGGATGCTTCTGCTCCCTCAAAGCCCAACAGGAGGAAGCAAGGCAAGTGAAGAGAAGGGAGAGGGAGAGGGCCAGGCTAAATGACCAAACCAAAAAAAATTTTTTTGCCTGCCAAATACCAGTTTCAGAGCCTACTGACTTTGAAGAGTCTATACATAAGGCTTTCTTGATGGTTTTTTGGAGCAGTTCTGCAAGCCTTAGTTCTATGGGAGAGTGGGGTAAAAAGAGAAGGAGAAGGGAGAAGAAAACGGTAGATTTTGTTGACGTGCTGTGCCGTGGCTGGCGTACTGTGGTTACAGTGTGCCGGCGGGGCCGAGCGGGGGAAACCGGGTCAGCGCTGTGTTTTCCAGAAGATGAAACTAAACCAAACTAGGATAAAGTCTGTAGCTGTGAGTTTTATTTAGAAATGCAGGTGTACAATTTGGTTCACTAAGGTCTTGGCTTAAAGTCGCCTTAGCTGAAAGTACTGAAATTTTGTACTTAGCCTTCATTAACCAAAGTAAGTCCAAGTGCTCTCTTTATAACGAGTATGAAGAAAGGATTCTAAGGCAAGAAACAGCTGGACAACGTGATGTGGTGCTAAATAAATCAATGCTACGTTGCTAGGGATTATTCATAAACACCGCAGCACCCCGCTGAATAACTTCCCTGTAGTGTGCCAAACATCAACACCTACACTGTTTTCCTTAACAACCAAGGAAAGCTGATCGATTTTCTGTAAAAGTTCTTTTTCTATCCGTTCTTGTTCCTGTTGCAACCAATTCCGTGCAGATAAAATCTCATTGCTGAGCTCCTCAATTGTACCTTTAAATCTAAAATAAGAAAATTAGTAAGTTAGATGTAAAAATCTTTTTAAATTACATCACACAACTTCAGTCTCTGGCTATTGAACTTCCCACAAATATGTCAGCATTAACCTCAGCTCCCTCAGAATTATAAGCTTACCTTCCCTTAGAATTGTCCTTAGCACTAAGTCGGGGGGGGGGTGCCAGGAAGGAAGGCACAACAGACAAACACCTGCTAACACTTCCCACTGGTGAAGAGCTGATGGTGTGGGTGTTGGGGTGTCCGTGGGCCGTGCCGGGTGCTCATCTTTGCCTTTAGAGGGTCCCCAGTGCTCCTGGCTCAGAGGACACAGTATCTTGGCACTCTACTAGTCTCCTCTCTTTCCCTGAGCTCTTCCTCCCTCTCTCTGTGATCTCCCAGGACTGGAGCCTGGCCCCACTTCTCTCGAATGTTCTCCAAATTGCTCTTGCCTGATGCAGATATTTCCTAATTCTAGCCAAAAAGAAAATTGAAAGAAAAAAAATCCTACCCTCCATTCCTCCGGTCCTTGTCTTTTCCAAATACATTAAAATTACACTCCACACTTGCTACCTCCTCTTCATTACCTTTGTATTAATTCCATTATGAAATAGAATGAAAGCAGAAGAGAACATATGACTTAAATAATAATAGTAAGAATAAAATGGACACTGTGGTAGGAGACCCTAAATTATCTTCTATATGTTTTCCTTCTACTATTAAGAAATCCTCAAAGATGGGTACCTGGGTGGCTCAGTCAGTTGAGCATTCGGCTCTTGATTTCAGCTCAGATCATGATCCCAAAGTCGTGTTATCAAGCCCCATGTCATGCTCCGTGTTGAGCATGGAGCCTGCTTGAGACTCTCTCTCTCTCTCTCTCTCTCTCCCCGCCCCCACTGCCCCTCTAATCCACTCATTCTCTCAAATAAAATAAAATGAAACAAAACAATAAAAAATTGTTTAAAAAAAAAAGAAATCCTTGATTGTGAGCTGCGTACATGGCTGCAGGTACCCATTTACATGGGTAAATGTACTCTCTGACATTTCCCAGCCTCTCTTACAGCTAGGTATGGCCAAACGACCTGGTTGGCCAATGGATCACAGCTGCCTGGGTCATACCACTATGCACAAAGGTTCCTGGGCAGGAAGCCCAAGCCAGTAGCCCCACCCATCTGTGGAGCTCAGCCTCCAGCCCTGCCTGACCAGGAAGACTGACCACGGAGGCTGCAACTTTAATGCATTCACTTACTCTAACAGTGTTCTGAATGATGTAGTCTTTAGAGTTTCTCTATATAAGATCATACCATCTGCAAAGAGGAATAGTTTTGCTCCTTTTTTTTTTTTTTAATTTGGAGTGCTTTTATTCCTTTTTCTTGCCTAAGTGGCCTGGCTAGGACCTCCAGTACTGTGTTGAAAAAAGTTGGGAGAGTACACCCCACCTTGTTCCTGATTTTAGAGGAGAAACTTTCAGTTTTTCACTGAGTAGATGTTAACTGTGGGTTTCTAATATATGGCCTTTATTACATTGAGATACATTCCCTTTATACCCGATTTTTTTAGTCTTTATCAAGAAAAGGGTATCAAATTTTTTCAAATGCTTTTTTCCATACTGAGATAATCATATGATTTTTTATCCTTCATTCTGTTAATGTGGTATATCACATTTATTAATTTGCATATATCAAACCATCCTTGCACCCAGGGATAAATCCCATGAGCTAATGATGTATGACCCTTTAAACTTGCTCTTGAATTTGGTTTGCTACCATTTTGTTAAGAATTTTTACATCTATTTTCATCAGGGATGTTGGCTTGTCTTTGGTATCAGGGTGATATTGGATTTATAAAACGATATTGAAAGTGTTTCCTCCTCTTTAGTTTTTGGAGGGGTTTGAGAACGACTGGCATTAATCTTTAAATGTTGGTAGAATTCATCCATGAAGCCATCTAGTCCTGCGCTTTTCTTTGTTGGGAAGTTTCTGATAACTGATTCAATCTCCTTACTTATTATTGTTCTGTTCAGATTTTCTATTTCTTCCTGATTCAGTCTTGATAGGTTATATGTTTCTAGGAATTTATCCATTTCTTCTAGTTACCCAACTGTTGGCATACAATGGGTAATAATAATCTCTTATGATCCTTTGTATTTCTGTGGTACCAGTTATGACAACTCCTATTTCATTTATAATTTTATTTATTTGAGTCTTTCTCTTTTTTCTTGGTTAGTCTACCTAAAGTTTTGCCAATGTGGTTTATCTTTCCAAAAAATCCCCAACAATTAGTTTTGTTAATTTTCCCATTGTTTTTCTTTTTTTTAATTAAACTTTTTTTAAAAAGTTTATTTATTTATTTATTTTGAGAGAGAGAGAGAGAGAGAAAGAGCACAAGCTAGGAAGGGGCAGAGAGAGGGAGTGACAGAATCCCAAGCAGGCTCTGCACCATCAGCACAGAGCCCAATGCACGGCCGGACCTCACAAACTGTGAGATCATGACCTGAGCTGAGCTCAGAAGTCAAACACTTAGCCAACTGTGCCACCCAGGTACCCCTTCCATTGTTTTTCTACCGTTTTCTATGCTCTATTTATTTTTGGTCTTATCTTTATTAGTTCCTTCCTTCTGCTATCATGGTGCTGGATTTGTTCTCCTTTTTCGAAATCCTTGAGATATAAAGTTAGGCTGTTTATTCAAGATCTTTCTTTTCTTAATATAGGCATTTAGTATTGTAAACTTTCCTCATCAAACTGCTCTAGCTATATTCCACGTTTTAGTACTTTGTGTTTCCATTTTTCATTTATTTAAAGATTTTCTAAATTCCCCTTTTGATCTTCTTTGGCCCATGTGTTGTTCAGGAGTATGTGGTTTAACTTCTACATATTTGTGAATTTTCCAATTTTCCTCCTATTATTGATTTCTAGTTTCGTGCTATTGTGGTAAGAAAAAGTACATATGATTTTGACCTTTAATTTAAAAGACTTGTTTTGTAACCTAACATATGATCTATCCTGGAGAATAATCTGTTTGCACTTAAGAGGAATTAGTATTCTGCTACTAGATAGGAAGTTCTGTATATGTCTGTTAGGTTTCTAGTCGGGCAGGGCTTCTGCCTATGCTCTGAGGTCAAGGGATGTGGGATGGGGGATCGCTGGCTGGGCTCCCCAGTCAGATGGGCCTACAAGCTGGGCTCTGCATTTAAGCAGGGCTACTGGCTGGGCTCCCTGGCCATGTGGGGCTGCTGGGCTAGGCTGCACAGTCAAACAGAGCCACTAACTGCGCTGCGCAACTACCTCTGGTCGGCTGAGGTCTCATGTGTTCCCTGGCTGGGCAGTGCTGCTGTCTGGACTCCATGATTAAGGACTGCAGGCTGGGCTCCACATTGCACCCAATCCAGTGGGACCCCCACGCTATGCGTCCCAGCCAGTTGTTACCACTGGCCAGCCTCTGAGTTCAGCTGGCTTCATGACCAGAGAGGGCCTCAGGCTAGCTCCACGATCGGGCAGGCTGCTGGTTGTGCTGCACTGCTGAGTGAGGTTCCTGGCCAGGTTTCCTGGTCAGGTGGTGCCAGCCGCTGTACCTCACAGCTGGGTGAGGCTGGTGGCTGGGTTTTGAGATCAGGCGGAATCATTGTCTGGGCTTCTGTTTTGGGGAGGGGTTACTGGCTGGGTTCCCTGCTTGGGCAAGGCTGCAGGCAGTACTCAACAAATAAGTGGTAGCAGTTGGGCTCCACTTGCTAAGCAAGGCTGTAAACTGCAGCCAGGAAGTAATGTAGGGCATCCAAGGTCACCTGGGGTCACTATTCAGGCTCCCCAGTCTGGTGGGGCTAGAGGTTACAGCTTTTATTTTCGATTATTATATTTTCTAGAAATTCTATTTGGTTCTTTTCACTTTGACTGATCATTGTTGATAATCTCTCATTCCTTAGTCATACTTTCAATGTGTGTGTGAATACTCACACATACATGTATACACCACATACAAATGTATGTACATACATGAATACTTATTTTATCCAATAATTCCTATATTTGCAGTATTTAGACATCTTATTCTGCTTTTCTCTGTTTCTCCTGACTCTATCACAGGTGACTTTTTTCTTTCTATTGTTATACAATTTCTGATTATACATTCATGCTCCTTAGAACTTGATCTGCTTGTGGGAGGCCTTGAGGACTGGGTATTTACACTGCTCTACCATGCCTTTTAGGCCATCACCAAAACAGGATCATTCTAAGATTAAACTACTGTGAATTCTAGCTCTAAATCTATATAAAAGCTGTATTGTAAGGGCACACGGCTGGTTCAGCCAGTAGATCACAGGGTCATGGGTTCAAGCCCTATGCTGGGTATACAGCTTACTTAAAAAAATAAGTAAAATAGAATAAAGGCTATATTGTGGTCCTGGATTTTCAAGGAATATCTTCTATCCCTCTACTCAGAGCCAAGATTTAGACAGGTGAGTTCCCTTAGGCTCTCTTTGGGGAAGGGGCTTTTTCCCTAGTTCACCCAAGCAGGGTTTTCCCTTGGGTAGCCAATCTGCACTTCTGCCCCAGGCTTTGTCTCCTCTCCCCTATGAAGCGCGTTTGTGTCTAGACTTCTAGACTTTAAACTGTAGGAAGAAAAATAAAGATGTTCATGTCTGCTGACTAGTAATATCTCCTAAGGAAGTAATTTACATAGCAAAAAATACCAACATGTTTATTTTTTCCTCTGTGATGGAAGGAAGAGGATTGAAGAGATTTTTCTGTACCTGGCAAGCATGTCGGATCTATGAGAAGTGGTGACACAACTCAACGATTATGTAATACAGATAATTAGAGGAAAAAGAAACACGCTTGTCATAAGAGGATTCCTGTTAACTCAGCAACAACCCTGACACAGCATTAAATATGGTAATGATAAGACATAAGAACCAGGAGAACGATTAATTTAAAATCTCCACAAGTCTCTAACAAAGTTCCACACTGAAATCATTGGTAAAAAACATATTAAGTCAAATATATATATACACACATACACATATGTAAGGAGGGCCGGCTGTGCTTTGGCAGGAAAATGCCAAGCTCATGAAGATTCATGGTGGGAAAAGATGTATGGTTTTGGGACTGAGCAGAGGGGCAGATGAGTTTCACTGTGGGCAAGTGAAGTTTAAAGCGTTACTAAAACAAAATGGGAAAGTATAACAACATAGGGTGCGGACTGGATCGTTCACATCCACCCTAGTGCACACCTCCCCCACCTACACTACTCAGCAATGCCCCCACCTGATGATGTCCCCATCTCTGCTTCGGCTCCCCCATTTAAAAAAAATTTAATCTTTATTTATTTTTGAGAGAGAGAGACAGAGTGTGAGCGGGGGAGAGGCAGAGAGAGAGGGAGACATAGAATCTGAAGCAGGTTCTAGCTCTGAGCTGTCAACACAGAGCCCTATGCAGGGCTTGAACTCATGGAGCACGAGATCATGACCTGAACTGAAGTCAAATGCTTAACCAACTAAGCCATCCAGGTGGCTCATGCATTGGCCCCTTTTGATTCATTTTATCTTTCTTTTTTTTTTTTTAATGTTTTTACTTATTTTTGAGAGAGAGAGAGAACACATGAGCAAGTGATGGGCAGAGAGAGTGGGACAGAGGACTGGAAGCAGACTCTGCATTCACAGCAGAGAGCCCGATGTAGGGCTTGAACTCTAGAACCTCATGATCATGACCTAAGCCCAAGTCATACACTCACCAACTGAGCTACCCTAGTGCCCCACCATTTTCTGATTGCCACCAAGGCCATTTAAAAATTATCTATAAATCTTATTATATCACCCCATCTGCCTCAAACCCTCTAGCGGCTATCCTTGCTGCACTAAAGCCAGGGACAACAACCCTGCAGTGGTCTCCAAGGCCTTGCTGCGGCCCGCCTCCTCCCAGCCCTCACTTCTGCTCCAGCTCTCCTCCAGCCACCTTCGCCCTCCTGCACTTCTTGGATGCCACACTCCTCCATCCCATACGTTCTTACCTCACTCTTCACCTAGTGAATTCCATTTCTTCTTCAGCTCTTACTTCAAACATCCCCTCCTCCGGAAGGAGGCCGCTACAACCAGGCCTCAGAGCACCACTGTATTAGCTTCCTGTGGCTGTGGTGACAAACTGCCACAGACTTGATGGCTTAAAACAACACGTTTATTCTTTCATAGTTCTGGAGGTCAGAGGTCTAAAATCGACTAAAATCAAAGCGTGAGCAGACGTGGTTCCTTCCGGAAGCTCTCAGAGGAGAATCACTGCTTTGCCTTCTTTAGCTTCTAGTGGCTGCCTGTATTCCATGGTTTGTGGCCCCTTCCTCATCCTCAGAGTGCATCGCTCCAGTCTCTTCTTCCATTATCATGGATCTTCTCTGATGACTCTGACCCTCTTGCCTCCCTCTTACAGACACTCTAGGGATTGCATGGGGTCTACCAGGTAATCCAGGGTAACCTACCCATCTTAAAAACCTTAATCACATCCACAAAGTCCCTTTTGCCATATAAGGTAACATTGATAGGGATTAGGCCATGGTGATCTTTGGGGAACCGTTATTCAGCCTACCACAACCGTGTACTTTTTCTTCAAAGCACTTATAACCATCAGTAATAATAAGACATACACTCACTCAAGTCACTATTTGATTAATGCTCATCAACTCCCTAGATTATAAACGCCACAATGACAGGAATAGAGTCTGTTTTTCTTTATTTCTGGATCCTTAGCACCTAGGCCAGTGCTCACCACGTATCTATTAGATGAATAGAGAATTACCCAACCACTAAAAACAATAATAAGGAATGTAAAATGGCAACATGCTATGAGGAAACTTTTCCTCTTAACTTCCATTCTTGTTTTGTGCAACAAATAAAAATGGAGATGGAAAAGCTGTACTACTGAATAGGGTTATCAAGAACCTGAACCAAAAAAAATGTCTGTAAGTTGACTACTTACTTCGTGTCCAAAAGCTGCAGCTGGTGGTTACTGTCTCTGTGGGACATCTTCAATTTGGTGCTTTGCTCTGAGATCGACAAGTCCACTCTGTTCAGAAGCTGAGAGATCTGGGAAAGGAACTTTGCTTGTAATATCACATCTAAGCTTTGCAGAGTAATTTCAGATAACATTTAGTAAGCTATGTATTCTAGTCAAGGGCATTAAGATTCAATGCGGTTTAATATATTCTTTTAGGAGTTCACCTCATCTTTCCACTTCCATTTTCTATCATACGCACTCATCAGAAATCAAGACCAGGAACGATGCCAAAATTCATTACGCTCTGAGTACCTAACTTTATAGTTCTCTGATGAGCAAGACTAGTTCCTGCCCAGGCCCACTACTTCCACCTGCTGGCACAGGATATAGTTATGTTTACTTTGGAATTTCTACCATTAATGTGGCTGCTAGTCATAAAGAGTGGAGTTCTTATCACTTACAAAATCCTTTATGATCTCAGATTTACCTCCATATCGAGTCAAGTCACCAGAAAATATAATTTGTAAATTACATCCGTCCGACTCCTTGTTCCCAGCACCCACCCCTGTCCCTTGACTTTCTACTAAATTTAACAGAAACTAGTCCTATATGAAATGTCTTCAGTTTCTTCAGGAATTATGATGATCAATGTTCCTCACTTACAGATTCATGGGACAATTATTAATTAGATCCAGACCAAAGAAAAAGTATGTCTCCTTCTATAGATTTCCATTTGTATCTTACTTGGCTCAGCTACTGGGAGGCTCAGTGTCTCCTGAGCATTTATTTTCTGATGTGGCAATTCTGTTCTTATTCTCTGAAAATAATTATTGGACTTCTGTTTTATTGTGGGTTTTTTTATGGCTTTATATCTGTGTCCTTCACATAAGTAGATTCAGATCTTTACTGACTATATTTTGAACACAAGTATTTTTACTCTAGCAAATTGACCAGATGCCCCTTTTTACTGAAATGGTCAGTCCCTCTTTACATGCAGAATAGCAAGTAGGGCCGATACTCTAGGGACAAATCCTAGAAGACAGGCCCCTTTATGGCCAAGGGAAACTCTTAAGAGGCCAAAAAGCCACTTAAAAATGACCAAAGTTTTGCTTTATGAACTGATCTGTGTTTCAGGGTGGAGTACTCTAAAATTTCCCAGCCAGCCTACCGTCTAGCTTTGTCTGAATTCTTTCCCACAAGCCACAAGTGGCACACCCCATGAGTGTTTGGTTTCCTTAATCAAAAATGGGGACAAGGCATGTAAAAGAATGCCTGATCGCTTACCTATCTATATAAGTAGTTTTGGAGCCATAATTTAGAATTTCTGGAATATGTTAGCTGTTTTAGGAATAAGGGGAAAGAACCTTTAAAATTAGGACGGTACCAAAAAATTTGGCACTTTGAGTGCCATACCCATGAAGGGTCACAGCACTGAAACGGGGAGAGAAGTGAGGAAAAGATATGCATGTGCTAGGTGCCCCGGCTGGTTTCTCATCACCATGTTATCCTCGTGAAGAACAAATTACCTACTTTTAAAGGGCTACCTGAAATAGGCCATACCTGCCCCTCTGCGTCTTTGATTTTTGTTTCCAAGATAAGTTTGGCAGCTTGCTGTTCTTTGTTCAGGTGCTGGAGCCCCTCATAAGTCGTTTTGTGCTCTGCAGAGAGTCTGGCTATGCTGGCGTCACATCTGTCCAGGCAAACAACAAAGCCAACTCTTATTAAAGTTTAAAAACGAGCCCTGAAGCTCCTTGACATACTAAAATGCAAAGAAACTCTACTATGATTCATTCTTTTACACAGAGGTTCAGCTGAATACAGAGACCTGCCCTCGTTATAGGTTTTAAGTTAAACCACAGGGATGTTGCTTAATAAGAGTAGGGATGTAAGCATCAAAGTAGCAAAGGCTTTACAATGAGTACAAAACTGTACATGCAGTGAGAGCCCAATTACAGAAGGCTTAAAGAGTGTGCCGGACGTGGTCTGTCTCTCTTCAGAATCCCCTCCATCCTTCCAACTTCTCTGGGCCTTCTTTGGATCTTGAAAGAAACTCCTTCTACATGTGAAAGTACGATTTCTAACCTTTTATCAAATCGCCTTAAGGTGGTCGGCTTTGAGTGGGGCCCGGAGCGTGAGAAGCCTGAGAAGCTGATTCGAGCTGCCGTGTGAGTTGCTCTGCCCCTTGGGCCTTCCAGCTTGGTGGTGCCAACGGTGCTCAAAATATCTGGGGCAGAGAAGCTGTGTGGGAAGCCTCTGTCAAACCCTAATAGGAAATTCACAGAACAGCCCCCTAGGAATATGAAACTAAGTGTGCCCTGTTCCAACCCAATCATCCTGCTCTGAGAAGCAGCCGTTGGCTTGCTACCGGGCCCTGGTAGCAAATGCATGCCTAAGCACGGGACATTAAGTGACCATGCAATCTGGCCAGTCTATCATGAGCACCAAGCCATAAAGGGGAGCATATGAGCAGTGCTCCATCTTCAAGGGGAAGGAAAACAGACATCACACTTAAATAGGTCCCAAAGGCATAAGTAAATAGCACGAGCCCACACTCCATGGCATATACTCTTGCTTCTGCCAACTTTCCTTTAACTCACACATATGGCCTCTTGAGGAGTTCCTGATGACCACATGGGCCAGAGTAGGAAGTCAGACCTGTGGCAAGTGCCAATATGCTGTCACCTTCCAGAAGTAGGCTACTGACACTTAAAAGCCCACTTGGGAGTGGATCTCAAGGGTGTTAATGAAGGGAAACCCTCACAGTTGGCAGAAGTTCAAACAATGTATCTGTCTAGAATAAAAAATAGCCAGATATTCATGATTAATGGCAAAAGTCATAGAAGAAATATATTGGAAAATTGGTGACAAGAGGCAAAGATTTATATATTTAGATTGCTCAGAACTGACACAGCATTTTTGGGGTGCCTGGGTGGCTCAGACAGTTGGGTGTCTGACTTTGGCTCAGGTCATCATCTCATGGTTCATGAGCTTGAGCCTCATACTGGGCTCTGTGCTGACAGCTCAGAGCCTGGAGCCTGCTTCAGATTCTCTGCCTTCCTGTCTCTCTGCCCCTCCCCTTCTTGCATTTTGTCTCTCTCAAAAATAGACATTTTTTTTAAATTAAAAAAAAAAACAAAAAACAACTGACAAAGCATTTGTGCTCCTTGTGAATGCTCTCTGTACCAAGGGGGCAAAGGCCCAAAAATTGTACTTCCTAAACAACCTTGGCAACTGGGTTCTGTTTCAGATTCCGCCAGTGACAGTCACTTATACAGAGAGGCAGAAGAGAAACCCTTATGTTTCCCTGGCAGGGGTGGGCAGACATGCGGTAACTGCACACATGAGGTTTATAGCCACTTCCAGGAACACTCCTGCAAATCACTCACTCCCATGTTATGGGCAGATAATATTCTCAATGGCTCCTTGCTGTGATTCTTACTTGACCGACTTTCCTGAAAGCCAATAGCAGTTCCCTTCTCTTTGCTTCCCTAAACCTGCCAATGGCTATGCAAGCTCTAATCTCCTGGATTAAACCCCTTCCTGCTAAAATACTTAGAGTGGTTTCTGTTTTCTTGACCAAACCTTGATGCATACAGTCATTAAAATTTTACAAGGAAGCATGCAAAATATTAACCAACTATCTCTGCATGCATGTGTAATTTTTATTTTAGTTTTCATTCTTTTCTAACTTGTACAACTTCCCTGCAATAAGTATGTATAATTTTTCTGATCAGAAAAACAATTACACAAGAAAAATATTTCAGTCAATAGCCATGTACAAAGAGTGGGTTAAAATTTTATGCAATATGCACTATCCTACCATCCTTCCCTGGGGTCTCCATGAAGCAGAAACAAGGCTGGACTACAAGGAACCCAGAGTTAGAGATATGAGGGTTAGAGTCACTGTCAAGAAAGTGAGCTCAGGTTTAAGGGACTCAATAGCAGAGGCAGAGGGGCAACCGTGGGAACCCCCCTTCATAATTCACTCTTTCAGTCAGTAAGTATTTATAGAATGGCTACTATGTGTCACATACTAATTATACAAAATGAGGATATGGTGGGAACTTTTTTCTTCAGTACCCATACCACACGATCCAGAAATTTAAAAACAGATTCTTATGCCACCACAATAAAAATCCTATTCAGCTTACATGTATGTTTCTTTCTATTACTGATGGAGTTTTTATCTAACATATTGTTCTTGTTCATTATTCCTCAAATCAGACAAATCAGCTCAGAAGATTGGGAACTGGCTGAACAAGTCATTGTAAGTACATAGGCTGAAGACAGAGCCTGTGATGGGTCCCAGTTTCAGTAAATCAGCAGTCTGCAATCTTCCTAAAAGCACCGGGAATAAATTCTTAAAGATGTGGATCTGCACTGAGGCCTCAATCAGCTTTACAAGTTGTTCTCTAAGTGACAAAGTTATACCCCTCCAGAAGCTTGAAAAAATAAAATATTGATCTATAGTATATAAGCCATGAATAAAAATTAGAGAGCATGCCAGTGCTTTGTAGTCTTTCTAATAAGCAATAAGATTTAGCTGATTTACTAATCATTATGTACTAAAATGTTGCAACTTAAAACTAGTACCTGGTCTGTCAGTTAAACATGGCGGACTGAACACATGCCCTTATTTTGGCTCTCTCCCCAAAGCCTATCAAGATGACTCCAGATGAATTTTAAAAAGATATAAATCCACAGGGACATAAAAGAATGGGAGGGGAAAAAAGTATGGGGGAAAGTAGAAAGCAGACAGACGTGCAGAAGATGGAGCAAACTGCACGTTTTGCTACAGCTGGCGCTGTGCACTTGAAGGGCTCTATATCTGAAAACCAACAGAAGTAGAAGTTTTAGTTCCCACAGGGCACGAGGAGCAAGAACCAGCCCCACTCACGGGGCACACGGGAGCACACCTGTGACAGAAGCCAGGCACCAGGGCAACCGGAACCGGAGGTTTGAGGGTGGCCCCACTAGCTATGGAAAGCTCAAAAAACAAAAACAAAAAAAAGAGCACCTGGGTGGCTCAGTTGGTTAAGCAGCTGACTTCGGCTCTGCTCATGATCTCATGGTTCATGAGCTTGAGCCCCGCATCATGTTCTCTGCTGACCTCTTCACATGGTTACTTACCATTTGTCCCTCAGAGCTAAGCACACAAGTCACTTTCTTAAGGAAGCCTTCCCGGAGCCCCTGGCGTAGATCAGACATACCAGTTACACACTTGGAGAATGCCTCACATAAACTTTTTGCTGAACTTCTTGTGATTAAAATTTTTATTATTGTTATCATTTTGGATCTCTTCCTCCTCGTGTCATAATATACTCTTATCAGTGGTCCAAGCATGGCTCAATTTGTTCCATTAATTATTTTTAATAATGGCTCCCATGAAAGGAAGCATTTTGAATCCTGTGTCATCCTTTCCTTGTTTTCCTATTAAGATGATTAATTGCTAGCCAAGAAACAGACTCTTACCTGGTGGTTGCCAGAGGGGAGATGGGTGGAGGGATGGATGAAACAGGTGATGGGAATTAAGGAGTGCACTTGTGATGAGCACTGGGTGATGTATGGAAGTACTGAATCAGTATATTGAACACCTGAAACTTATATAACACTGATGCTAACTGTACTGGAATTCAAATAAACTGACATAAAAAAATTTAAAAGACAATTCCATATACATATGCATGTATATAGGCACATATATATGCAAATGTGTGTATATATATATGATGGCATGCATATTTCTTTTTTTAAAGTCTATTTTTAGCAAGAGAGTGACAGAGGGAGAATGTGAGTGGAGGAAGAACAGAGACAGAGAGAGAATCCCAAGCAGGCTTCATCTCCACTCCCAGAGCAGAGCCTGACATGGGGCTCAATCTCTCCAACTGTGAGATCATGACCTGAGCCAAAAATCAAAAGCCGGACGCTTAACTAACTGAGCCACCCAGGCGCCCCTGGCATGCATATTTCCTAAAAGTATGTGTATGCATGTTTTAGTTGAATTTAACTTTGACAAAAGATATTAGGTCATATGCAATATTTTGGTACTTATTTTTTCCACTTATTACATTGCTAAGATTCGTCCATATTGCCATATGCCACTGTAGTTCATTTTGACAACAGAATAACAGTCTATTGTTTGTTAAAATATACTTGTTCATACTCCCATTGATGGGCGCTTCAGGTTACTTCAGTATTTTGTGTTGTGAATGATGCTGCTATTAACAAGACCCCTTGCATCAGAATTTCTCTGGGGCAGAAATTGATGGATCATGGAATATGTGAATGTTTGACATTGGGAGGTAAGATCAGATTCTGCTAATTTATACCCGCACTAGCAAGGTATAAGAGAGCCTAAGAAGCCACATCCTCTCTAACAGTTGGCATTTTCAGACATTTCAGATGCCAATCAACTGGGTGAAGAAAACATATTTTGTTGTGTTTTTGAATTTTCATTTCAACATCAACCACTGATGTTAAATCTCTTCACATGTTTGTTGGCCATATACATTTCTGCTTTGGTAAGATGTCATTCATATCTCTTACCCATTGTTATACTGGGTTGTTTGCATTATTATTAACTTGTAGGAAGTCTTTAAATGCTCTTAGCACTAACCCTTTATCAGCCAATATCCTCCTTGGTTTCTAACATTTCATTTTCTTTTTTAACGGGTCTTTTGATGAGCAGTGTTTTAAATTTTAATATAATCATATCCATCTTTTTTTTTGTCAAGAAAAAATCCTCCCCCTACCTAAAGGTCAAAAAGATATTCACCTCTATTTTTCTATTAAAAGTTTTTAAGTCTTATTTTTAGCATTTAAGCCCTTTACCTATCCAGAGCTGATTTTGTATCTGGTATGAGGTAGGAAAAAAATTACTCTTTTTTGATATATAGTTTTTTCAGCTCCACGTACTGAGCAATCCCTCCTTTCTCCACTGACCTGCTATGCCATCTATGACATATGTCAAAGTCCCACACATACGTAGTTGCAGCCCAACTTGTTATTCCATTTTCACTTTCTCTATCCCTAAGCCAATAACACAGAGCTTCACAACAAGTCTTGCTAACAGGTAAGGCAGTTCTCTCCTCTCTGGTCGTCTGCAGAAGCAGACCAAATATTTTTGACTCTTAACCCTTACATATAAACTTTAGGGTCATTTTATCAATTTCAATGTAGAACTCTGTAAGGATATTAACTGGAATATCATTAATTCTAAAAATCAATTTGAAAGAATTGATATCTTCAGAAATATTAAGACCTCCTATAATATCTATCTCTATTTACTTATGTCTTCTTATTATTTCTTAATCAAATATAAAAAAATTCTCCCTTTAGAGGTCTTGAGTAATTTTTGTTAGATTTCTGCCTAGTTGTTATATATTCTCTGATTTTACTTTAAGTGTTATCTTCATTTTAGTATGCTTTCTAGTTATTTGCTATTATTTAATAGTAAGGAAACTTACTTTTGTATATTAATATATCTAGCCATTTGGCTGAGTATACATTAACAGACCAAAACGGAAGGATATCAAAAGATCTGAACAGATGCAAAAAACACTTGCGAAAACCCAATACAAATTCATAAATTCTTAGTGATTTAGGAATTTAAGAAAACTTCATCTGATAAATCTATGTAAAAAAACACTAGAGCAATTATCATTCAAAATGGAAAACGTAGGAATAATTCTATTAAAGTAAAAAACAAGAGAAAGGTGCCCCCCAATCACCACATCTACTTAACACTGTATTGGAGGGGTTTGCCACAGCAAGAGGACAAGAAAAAGAGACTAAGGATACAGGGACCAGAAAAGAAGAAATAACACTGTCATTTTGCAAATGATATGATTTCTATAGAAAACCCCAAATATCGGGGCATTTGGGTGGCTCTGTTGGTTAAGCATCTGACTCTTGACTTCAGCTCTGGTCATGATCTCACGGTTTGTGAGTTTGAACCCCGTATCGAGCTCTGCATTGTCTTGATCTGCTTGGGATTCTCTCTCTCCCTCTCTCTGTTCCTCTCCCACTTGTGCTCTCTCGCTTGCTCTCTCTCTCCCTCTCTCTCTCAAAATAAATAAACTTTAAAAAATATTTAAAAAAAAACCAAACAATTCCAGGGGTGCCTGGATGGCTTAGTCAGTTTAGCATCTGACTTTGGCTCAGGTCACAATCTCATGGTTCATGGGTTCGAGGCCTGCATTGAGCTCTGTGCTGACAGCTCAGAACCTGGAGCCTGCTTCAGATTCTGTGTCTCCCTCTCTCTCTCTGCCCCTCTCCCACTCATGCTCTGTTTCTGTCTCAATAATAAACATTAAACATTTAAAAAAAGAAAGAAACCCCCCAAATATCTACAAATAAATTACTCAAATAACAAGTGAAATTAAATAATTGTTTTGCATTAAGCTGTTTAATATGTCTCCCCTGCCAGATAGAATATAAACTGCCAGACAGAGGGACACCATTTGCCTTTCTCATCACGAAAACCCTAGTGCCCAGTACATTGCCTTGCAGGTAGTAGAGGCCCAA
Source organism: Helogale parvula (assembly GCA_004023845.1). Taxonomy (NCBI): domain Eukaryota; kingdom Metazoa; phylum Chordata; class Mammalia; order Carnivora; family Herpestidae; genus Helogale; species Helogale parvula. The sequence continues at coordinate 43,233 of PJEM01007309.1, read as the reverse complement.
CAAATATTGTGAATGAATGAGTATATGTGTGAAAACGAATATAAAGAATATTTAAGGCGGTACCCTACAAGATACTTGATACATATTACTTCCTTTAGTCTTTACAAATTATCCCCACTTCACAAATGATGGTTAAAACCACACCAAATAAAGACCTTTCTTTTCTGAGTTCCTAATTGTTTAGCAAAATATTATTTAGATCTTACCTGGGGATATCTAGGTTTTAACATACCATGAAATACAAAAATATTACACAAAGGCTTTATTTTCCAACCCAAACACAGCTTTTATTGGGTAGGAACTGTCAGATTTCAGTACATCCGACCAGTTTCGTTATCTTTACAAAGGTGTTTGAGGAACAGGCTACGTTTGAAAAGTTATTTGGAAAGATCTTGAAATTATCTTGAAGCTCATGGCTTACTGATTGCCCCTAGCTATGGCTTGGCTTCAGTATTAAGTTCTCGCTTGGAAACACAAATACTATAACACAAATTTCCATTAACACCAAGGAGCAATTAAATATAATAAATCATGGCACACGACGGTAGCAGGACACTCCACATCCAAGTGAGCAGTGGACTATATCTGTGCAGACAAAGAAAGCCCACGATGTACTGTTATGTGGGAACGCTTAAGTGGCAGAATAATCCATAGAATACTTTGTAAAATCAAAATCACACAGTTAGGTGACTGTTAAGCTGCAAATCACCGTATTACTACAATGATAAATTGTTACCTTGTGACTATATATGAGAGACGTCTAAAAGGACAGACATCAAGCTGTTAATATTAGTTACGTGTAAGGAGTGAAACAGCAAGGGGCTGGTGAACTTTCATGGTTTTTTTTTTACTTTATGTATTTCATAATGTGTCTGACTTAGTTTAATACCAGCACACTTCATTTTTGTACCTTTATAAATAAGGGGACAAAGCAAGTGGGCGAGGGAAGGGAGGGATGCAGGGTAAGATACCAAAGCCTCTCATCAGGAAACATACAATGAAATCAACTCTGGTTTTCTTATGTTTTTTTAATGTTTTTTATTTATTTTTTGAGAAACAGAGAGAGACAGCACAAGCAGGGGAGGGTCAGAGAGAGAGGGAGACACAGAATCTGAAGCAGGCTCCAGGCTCTGAGCTATCAGCACAGAGCCCGATGCGGGGCTCGAACCCATGAACCAAGAGATCATGACCTGAGCCGAAGCCGGATGCTTAACCAACTGAGCCACCCAGGCGCCCCCTGGTTTTTTTATGTTAAAAACAAAGTTATCCTTACTCCAAAGGTTGAGTAAAAAAATTACTAATGAAAGAATAGAGTTGGAGCACCTGGGTGGCTCAGTCAATTGAGTATGACTTTGGCTCAGGTCATGATCTCACTGGTTCTCGAGCGGCAGCTGTGCTGACACCTCAGAGCCTGAAGCCTGCTTTGGATTCTGTGTCTCCCTCTCTCTCTGTCCCTCCCCAGCTCACTCTCTGTCTCTCTCAAAAGTAAATAAAAACATTAAAAAAAAAAAAGAGAGAGAGAGAGAATAGAAAGAGAATAGATGTTAACATTTGGTAAATCTCGCAAACTTTCTGTAAGTTTCAAATTATTTGTTTGTTTGTTTTGAGAGGGGGAGGGAGCAGAGAGAGAGGGACAGAGAGAATCCCAAGCACACTTTGCGCTTTCAGCGTAGAGTCCCACACAGGGCTTGATCTCACAAACCATGAGATCATCACCTAAACCGAAATCAAGAGTCAGATGCTTAATCTACTGAGACACCCAGGCACCCCTCAAATTATTTCTAAATAAATAAATAAATAAGAAAAAAGGGGGAAACTATATTGCTACCTCAGCTAATATTGAATCAGTGACACTGTTCCTGTCTTTTCAAACAAAAACCACATTCCTAAAAGACAGCCTCAGGGTTCTAAAGACAGCTTTTGTCACACAAAAATTTGCAATGAATCTGACAAGTTGCCCTATTTTATCCTGATGTTGTATTATAAATGAACCAATAATGTACTCATTTCAAAATTTCCCTTTTCAGGTCTTGGGATAGTTTTTATCTCCCAGCTGCAGTTCTTATCTGTAGCCAATGTACAGGAGAGTAATTTTTCATCTGGTTACAGATCAGTGGCGGGCAGGTGGGCACAAGGTCAGCATGGTCCCAGAGGTCTGGCAACAGACCTGACCAGGCAACATACTCACAGAGAGCATCTCCTACAGTCTGTGACGTGGTGGCATAGCACACCAAAGGTAGTGACATTTAGTTTCTTATTTTTTTTTTAATATTTATTTAGGGGCACCTGGATAGCTCAGTCAATTAAGTGTGCGACTTTGGCTCAGGTCATGATCTTGTGGTGAGTTTGAGCCCCGCCCCAACTCCTCCCCCAGTCATGCTGTCTCTCTGTCTCTGTCTCTATCGCTCAAAAATAAACATTAAAAAAAATTTTTTTTTTTTATTGAGAAAGAGAGCACACGCAGGGAAAGAGGCAAAGAGAGACAGAGAGACAGAGAGAGAATCCCAAGCAAGCTCCACACTGTCAACCCAGAACTTGAGGTGGGGCTCGATCTCATGAACCTCGAGATCATGACCTGAGCTGAGATCAAGAGTCAGATGCTTAACATTCAGGCTTCCAGAAAGGCGGTGACATTTAAAACATTAAGGTGTTCATATTCCATGCTATAATTACCTACATATATAATAATTCTTGTATACATACATAATTAAGCCTTTAAGGGCTGGCAATAATTTAATTGAATCAGACTCTAGTGCAATTTATGTCCCAGGGTATCGTCAGAAACAGTACAGCAATCTGCCAGAATTAATAGAGACTAAGATCTGGATGTGATACCTGCAGAGGCAGACGGCTTAATAAAAGATCAAGGAAAGAGGGGCTCCTGGGTGGCTTAGTCCGTGAAGCGTCTGACTACGGCTCAGGTCATTATCTCATGGTTTGTGGGTTTGAGCCCCGTGTCAGGCTCTGTGCCGACAGCTAGCTCAGAGCCGGGAGCCTGTCTTTGGATTCTGTGTCTCCCTCTCTCTCTGACCCTCCCCTGCTCACTCTGTCTCTTTCTGTCTCTCAAAAGTAAATAAAAATTAAATAAACAAATAAAAGATCACGGAAAGAGGGGCTCCTGGGTGGCTCAGTCAGCTAAGCATCTGACTCTTGATTTCGGCTCAGGTCATGATCTCACGTTTGTGAGTTCGAGCCCCATGTCGGGCTCTGCTGGGGGTGGAGCCTCCTTTCTCCCTCTTTCCCTCTGCCCCCTCCTGGCAAGCGAGCCCACCCTTTCTCACTCTCTTTCTCTCTCTCAAAAAAAGAAAAAAAGATCAGGGAAAGAGGCAGTCAAGGAGAGTTTTCCTAAAACTGCTGTCATCACAGGGCAACTGTGTACTAGATGCTTCTCACCGCAGGAGACATGGACATCACTAAAACAGCCACGTCACTAACCAAACAAACAACCAAAGCAAGCAGAGGGTATGGGCTGTCAGTGTCCAGGATCCAGCAAAGATACCAGAGAATGTGAACTGAGCAAAGAAAAAAGCAGGCCAAAGAAACTGGCAGTGAGACGGAAAAGATGTCAGATTTAAAAGGCACAGACTTCAAGGGGCAGTCACTATAAATACAGGATGTCAAAGAAATAGAGAAAACATGATTTCAAAAAGTAAAGGAGGGTAGGGGGCACCTGGGTGGCTCAGGTGGTTGAGCGTCTGACTCTTGATTTCGGCTCAGGTCATGATCTCATGGTTTGTGAGTTCACGCCCCATACAGGGCTGTGTGCTGACAGCATGGATCTGCTTGGGATTCTCTCTGCCCCTCACTCAAAATAAAAAAATAAAAACTTTAAAACATTGTAAAGGAAGGCATAATGGCAATGTCTCATCAAACAGAGACTGTAAAGAGACAGTAATTTTTTTTCTACCATAATGGCTGCTGCAAGACAGTAATTTTTTAAAAGAACCAAATGGACCCAGTCAAGAAATGAAAAGAAAACCCTTAGAATGTAAGAAAGCTTTTACAAATCAGATATCTGGCAAGAGAATTGAATCTAGAATATATAAAGAACTCCTACAACTCAATAACAAAAGGACAATCAATCTGGTTTTAAAATGTGCAAAGGATCTGCATGAGCAGTTCTGCAAAGATCTGCAAATGGCCATTAAGCCCACTGAATGGTGTTCGGGACCATTAGTCACTAGGAAAATGGAAATCAAAACCACAAGAGGCTATTTCGTACCCACTAGGCTGGCTCCGTCAAAAAGAGCACTAAGTGCTGGGGAGGACGTGGAGAGATCAGAGCCCTCGCACAGTGCCGCTGGCCCTGGAAAGTGGTGCGATTGCTTTGTAAAACAATCTGGCCGTTCTGTTCCTCAAAAGGTTAAATATAGAGTTACCACATTACTCACCAATTACACTCCTCGGTATATATATCCAAGAGAAATGAAAACATATGGCCACATAGAAATCTTTCTGTGAATGTTCGTAACATCATTACTTCTAAGAGCCAACGACTTTCAGTCTTGATGATGTCCACTTTACCCATTTTCTTCCTTTGCACCTGGACTTGCTGACCTGGAGGGAACCTGCACACCTGCCTCAGTATACAGCTACTTCTCCTTTAAAACTCTGACCCCGTGAAAACAGACCTCACAGAGGAAACTGGAAGTGGCCACTGAGCATGGGAAAAATGAAGAAGACAGGCCAAATAATGGACCCGCTATTGCAGTAGGAATAGGAAAGCTGGGCTCCCTGAGCTCTGCTTTAGAGAGAAAGGGGAACCTCTCGGAGAGATTCCTGTGCAGGGCGGGACACTCTTAGTGGGCTAAGAGTGCCTCCCATCTCCACGGAGAATTACGGGGTGGGGTGGGGGGGCTTGTCATCAGGGCCTGCTTCCTATCAACAACATCACCAGTGGATCTATAAACACTATAAAATAAAAACCTGAAATAATATAGCAGCCTGGTAATTTAAGACTATCTTTTAAAAAGTTCATACTCCTCTGATTCAATACAAGAAAACAAAAACTTTGCCAAAGAATTTTTTAATTTTTTTAATGTTTTATTTATTATTTTTGATACAGAGAGAGACAGAGCATGAGAGGGGGAGGGTCAGAGAGAGAAGGAGACACAGAACCGGAAGCAGGCTCCAAGCTCTGAGCTAGCTGTCAGCACAGAGCCTGACGTGGGGCTTGAACCCACAAATGTGCGATCTGACCTGGGCCAAAGCCGGAGGCTTGACTGAACTACCCAGGCACCCCGAATTTTTTAATTTTTAAAAATTTTATTTTTTATAGTTTATTGTTATGTTGGTTTCCATATAACACCCAGTGCTCTTCCCCACAAGTGCCGTCCTCCGTGTCCAGCATCCCCCTTCTCCTTTCCCCCTCCCCCTTCAGTCCTCAGTTTGTTTTCAGTATTCAAAATTCTCTCATGATTTGCCTCCCTCCCTCTCCCTAACTCTTTCCCCCCCTTCCCCTCCCTTTTAAAAATTTTTTTAAACATTATTACTGAGAGACAGAGAGAGACACAGAGCATGAGCATGGGAGGGGCAGAGAGAGAGAGAGGGAGACAAAGAATCCGAAGCAGGCTCCAGGATCTGAGCTGTCAGCACAGAGCCCGACGCGGGGCTCAAACCCACAAACCGCGAGATCATGACCTGAGAGCAGAAGTCAGATACTTAACTGACCGAGCCACCCAGGCACCCCCGAAATTATTTTTTCACACAAGTTCATTTCAACCAAGTCACATTAGCATTCCAGGGGAAAGACCCATAAAACCACAAAACAAAGCAAAAATAGGTGGTGCTCACAACAAACGTGTGTGACTGTTTCATTGTAAAAGTATTTGCTACAGGGAAGGAACGTACTGCGTTAAGAAGTTAATATGAAACGTAAAGAAGTTAATATGAAACTGCACTGAAAAATGTAAAACCCCTCACATTATTTCAAAGTCACTTCCCACGGGGTAACTGGAACAGTTTCATGAGGGTAACGGCACTGCCTTTGCCCTTGAGATCAGCAAGCGCTCCCACTCGCTATGCGTTCACTCCGTGCCCTGCCCTGTGCTCACCTTGTACGTGGTTTGCCTCACATAATCTTCCTCTGCAGCTAAAGTGCGCAGACAGATCCTCAGAGTTTCCCACAAGTCCCTATTCTGCCCTGTGGGGCTGAAGCCCTTCTAATCCGTCACTCCTCTGGGAGGTATCGCAGAGTGGGGTTTCTCTTAAGCCAATCTCCACAAAAAGAACTCAAGTTTTTCAGTCCTGTTACAGTGATTTCTAGATCATTAATTCATCCAAACAAGTATTTATTGAGAATCTACTGTTCTCCAGAGACTATGTATGCAGATTACAAAAATAAATATGGTACCCTGCCCCCAAGACAGTGAAAGCAGCAGAAAGACTCCATAGAACAGAATGCTAGGGGAGCTCAGGAGAGTAGGGCATCTGGGAAGACTTCCTGGAGGAGGTGACATTCGAGCTGAACTTGAAAGTCTAACTAGAAGTTAAAAAAGAAGAAGGAAAGGCATGGTGGGTGAAGAAGCACATGCAAAGGCACAGAGATAGGAGAGCATGGCCCATTTAGGGAATAGCAAGTAGCTGATTACTGATGAAAGGTACAGTGCGAGGGTCAAGAGAGATAAGGAGGTCAGTGGGGGGTTCACCACTAAAGGGCATGCGAAGAAGACTGGAGTTGACCCGAATGAGAAGAGAAAACTACACAAGAGTGTAGTGGCTACGAGGCCCCCATTCCATCCGGGAGCCATCTGCTCCAAGCCCCAGCAGGCCGAAACAAAAGGTCCAGCATCTGAGGTCCTTCATGTGCTGTCCTGCGCAGCTCCCCCAAGACCACCCTCCTCTGCTTCAAAGAGGCCTTGGATCCTGTGATCCGGTTTTTTCTGCCACCTCACCCTTTACAGACCACCCTCGTTCTCACTTCAGCCTGATCGGAACTGCTTCCTGGCTCCACAGCTCCCGCTGTAGACTTGTGCTTGACTCTCAACGGCAGCAGAGGGCAGAAGAGGCCCATAAATATTTTAGAGATAGTGCATTTCCAACAAGTTCTAGGGTGATTCCAGTGCTGCTGGTGCACTGAGCACTCCTTCATCAGAACGGGGCGGGAACAGCACCTTTCATACTCCCTGACGTCAAAGATCTCTTCTCTCAATTCCCACTCTATCCCAGACCAATATTTTCAGAATATAAAAATAAATTACAGGGAAAATGTCATTTTTAAAAGAGACATACCAAATGCAAGTCTCAACTTTGTATTCCCAGAGCCAGTAAGCAGAGTTATTACCCGGCCACATTACACAGGTCGGTTGAGCTCTCCCATCGTTTCCTTCCACGAACACAACTCTGACTGCAGCAACCTAAGAAATCGTGGCATGCTCATAATCAGGTGTAACTTCTACCTTAGGTTTTTATGGGCAAAGGAGGGAAGGTACTAGAAGAATGCAAAGAATTTGCTTTGGGACTTTGTGAATATATACTTTGTGAAATGGAGCTGATGAAAAACGGCTTTTGATGAGTGCAGTCCCACACATGTGACCGCCTACCTTGCCACTCTTCCCCGAAGGTCTCCCAAACCGGAGAGCTGACGCATCTCCAGAGTCTTTAAGGCAGAATTAGTTCCGTAGCTGATGTTGTCCCGGGCCCGGATCTGCTCCTGGAGTACCTGGGCAACACCGAAAACCACAAAGAGGGTCTTCTGAGAATGGACATGCTGGCACAAAAGCATTTTATACTTCTGGAAAAAATAAGAACATATAACTCCGTTCATAATAGGCTCCTTTCTGACAGCTACCTGATGTATACACGTTTACAAAGAACCAGGGGCTTAGAGAGACCTCAGAGAGCTCACACGCACACACACACACACACACACACACACACACACTGAATCCCTTAGTCTGCCAGTAAAAACACTGAGACTTGGATGCCACCTGACCTGATGGAGCCCCTCTCCACCTCCCCACCCCCCACACTGCAGGAAAGGGCACAGCCCAGAGTAGGTCCCTGGACTCCTGCTATAGGGTTCAGCACTCTTTCCACCACTCCAGGCTGTTTTTTGATACTTCTTGCTCTAGGTCACCACTCCCCAAATCAAACAGGAAGTAATAAATCAACACCAAGCAAGGACACAGGTGGGCAGGGGCTATCAGACAAACAGGTCCAAATTCAGTTCCCCTAGCTGTGTGATCCTGGGTAAGTGTGTAAAGTTCTCTGAGCTTCCTTTTCCTCACCTGTTTAACAGTAATGGTGACAGTACTCTTAAGGGGCACTGGCAATGTTCCGTGAGACAGTGCACAGAAAGCACTTACAATGCCCTGCACAGAGCAGAGACAGCCAATGCTGGAATAGCAGAACGGGGTCTCTTGGAAAGACAGTCAACGAAAGCAGTGCCCTGACACAGCATGGCCTCGTGGAACGGCCACCCTGGGACGTCTCCGGGGAGTGGCGGAGACGCTGAGGTCACCCCGGTGTTTCCTGAGCATGTACCAGATAGAGGGGCCAGCGCTGCACTGCACGCTGCCGCGCACCATATCCACACACTCAGGGTCCCCGGTGTTTCGGGATGAAATGATGTCTCGAGAGTCACACCGCCGGCAAGTGACCAGTTAGGACTGACCCTGCAACCTGGCCTCAGAGCCGACCCTGGATCCACTCTGCAAAGCTGCCTGCCAGAAACAGGGAAGAGGATGCGTGGAAGCGTGACAGAGAGACAGGAGAACTGGGGTCCTAGGTCACAGAAGACCAAAGTTTCTTCTGAATATTTCCTTAATTTGTGCACATGGCTTCCTTTCCATCCCCTCCTCCTCCACCCTCACTGTGTCCCTCACAGTCCTCTCACCAACACCCCCTTCTCTCCCCTTTGCAAAGAAAAAGCTCTTGATTTCTTACATCCATTTCATTTCAACCATTTAAAATTTCTCATCTATTTGGTTAATGTCAGCTTAAGTATTTTTAAATTTTTCTTTTCTTTTGGGCTTACTCTTTCTTTTAGTAATTTTAAAAGAGGAGTACTAAGTTCCTTTATTTATATTATGTGTTCCTTAATAATACTTTTTTTAAAGAACAGTATTTGCTGTGTGTGAAGTGCTTTCCTTATTACAGTTTTAATTTCCACCTGGGTGGCTCAGTCGATTAAGCGTCCGACTTTGGCTCAGGTCATGATCTCATGGTTCATGGGTTTGAGGCCCACGTCAGGCTCTGTGCTGACAGCTAGCTCAGAGCCTGGAGCCTGCTTTGGATTCTGTCTCTTTGTCTCTCTGTCCCTCCCCTGTTTACATCTGTCTCTCAAAAATAAATAAATGTAAAAAATAAAAAACTTTTTTTAAATTTCCATTTTGAGTTCCTCTTTGATCTTTTGATATTTAGGTATCTAAGGATTACTTAGAGTTGTGTTTCCTCATTTTCAAGCAGGTAAGTGTTTTTGGTTATTTTTATTTGTTTAAGATTTTATTTCTAAGTAATCTCTACACCCAACATGGGGCTCGAACTCACAACCCCAAGATCAAGAGTCACACGTTCTACCAACTGAGCCAGGCAGGTGCCCTATCATTTTCATTATTTATTTCTAGTTTATTGGCTTAGGATCACAAACATGGTCTGGAATGTATTTAATTTTTTAATGTATTAGGGTATGCATTGTGACACGTTTATTAAATGCTCCATGCAAAAAAAAAAATATTCGAGGAACAAAAGGTTCAATGTCATCTGTTAGATTTGAGTTTGCTGACTCCATTATTCATTTTCTCTAGATCTTATTTATTTTTGTGTAGCAGATCGCTCCATCTAGGAAAGAGGTTTTATGAATTTCTCCATTTTAAAATATTTTCATCAAGTTCTCCTTACATTTTTAACACTTTTCATTTTATTTAGCTGCCATTTTATTTGGCACATACAGCTTTGTGATAAAAGTGACCATAACCACTACACAATAATGTAGTGCTTCTGACTTAGTGCCTTTTTTTGTTTATTTGTTTTTGAGAGAGAGAAAGAGAGAGAGAGAGAGAGAGAGAGAGAGAGAGAGAGAGAGCGAGCGAGCAGGAGCTGGGAAGGGACAGAGAGAGCAGGAGACACAGAATCCAAAGCAGGCTTCAAGCTCTGAGCTGTCAGCACGGAGCCTGATGCGGGGCCCAAACTGACGAATATGAGATCATGACCTGAAGTTGGATGTTTAACCAACTGAGCCTCCCAAGTGCCCCTAGTGATTTTTTTTAAAGTTTATTTATATATTTTGAAGAGAGTGTGTGTGAGTGAGTGGGGGAGGGGCAGAGAGAGGGAGAGAGAATCCCAAGCAGGCTCCTCACTGTCAGCTTGAACTCATAAACCATGAGATCACCACCTGAGCTGAAGTCAGACGCTTAACCGACTGAGCCACCCAAGCACCCCTGATTTAATGCTTTGAATGCTGTTTCATCTTACCTAATGTTAACATTGTGAACATACTTTATAAATAACAAAGCAAACACTTGCTTGGTCTAACTGCGTAGCAGGCACTGGTGTGAGTGCTGTACGAACATTAACTGGTTTCATCCTCACACGCCCTCTGAAGCAGGTGCTATCATTATGCCCCTCTCACAGGAGGGGAGTCTCTGAGATACTGAGTAGCTTGTCCAAAGCCTGTCCGCTCCACAGGCTGCGCTCTCTCTCAGTCATGACCCTCACTACACCGCTTTGTGTTTTCATTTGACCTTTCAACTCACTTTATATTTACAATTTATGCAGCTTCTTATTGTTTCCTTGCTCCTTTTCCTTATTTCAATGGGTTTAACCAGGTTCCCATTCAGTGTCCTGCCTCCCTTGTTGGCTGGGGAATGTTCCTGGACACTGCTATTCCAGGAACGGCTCCCTTCCCTTCCCCGCGTCCACAGCCGCACACGTCCACTCCAGGCTGTTCCTGCACGGCTCCCCGTCCTCCCCGTGACACACTCAGTACACGCCACGCCCACCCTCCTTCGCCCTCCAGCCCAGCTGGTTCATCAAGAAGGATTTTACTTTTCTCCCCTCTTGCCCTTCCCGCACCCCAGCTACACTTTGCTTAACCAACTGAGCCACCCAGGCACCCCACTCAACTACTTTGCTAAAATAACTTGGTACTTCTGGTTGGGCTATAACTAAAATTTTTGCTTGTAAAATATAACTTTTATTTCAATAATCTTTCTCCCTTTTTTCAGCACCTCTGTTACCCAGTCTCAGGCATTCCTCAAGCTCTGCTTACATGAAATAATATGGGTCTTTTTTTTTTATGGATCATTGATGACCTTTGCGGTCTTCCTTTTCATTTTCCCCTGTCTTAGGGTCTCTGTGTAGACTCCCTAACACTTTCCTCAGATCAGGCGCTTGGATGAAAGACTCTCTAAATCCTGCCATGTTGATAACCCTCCTTCCCTCACCCCAAAGGCTGGGGACAAACTGAAAGGTTATGAAATTCTTGACTTAAAGGCCTTTCCTCCCACTGAACTGATAAAAATCTGGTGCTTCTTCCTCTGTAAGTTCCTCTCAGCTCCTTATGCCTAGAAGCTTGTGAGATTTTATTCTTCTACTCTGGAGTTCTATTTTATCAGAATGTACCTAATTGTGGACTTTAAAAAAATTCAATTCTACCTGGACCTCAGTGAATTTTTCAATCTGTGGTCTCAGATTCTTTTTCTATGTAGCTTTTGTTTTTTTCTCCATCTGTTTGTCTCCTTCTGGAACTCCAATTATTCACATGCTGGGTGCCCTAGATCTGTGCTGCTCCCGTCCCCAAGTCTTCTATATTTTCCCTCACGGTTTCTCTCTCTTTGTATTTGGCTCTGATATTTCTCTCTCTTCTATCCTGTCTTGGGGGCAACTAATTGAAGTCATAAAAGTAATCATCCTTGCCTCTAGTTCTTCTACCAAATTTTAAAAATGTTAAGTTCAAGGAAGAAATTTTATGTTGTACCCAGATCTTCTAAGTGTCCTATCTTGGTCAGATGGGGCTACAAGAACAAAATACCACAGACTGGAAGGCTTATAAAGAATAAACATCTGTTTCTCGAAGTTCTAAGGCTGGGAAGTCTGGGATCACGGTACCAGCACGGTCACGTTCTAGAGGGGCCCTTTCCCTGGCTTGCTGATGGCTTCCTTCTCACTGGGTCTTCCCAGTGGAAAAACCAAACAAATGAACAAACAAAAAGCAGAAATAGACCTGTAAATAAAGAACAAACTTATGGCTGCCACAGTGGAAGGAGATAGGGGGATGGGCAAAAAGAGGTGAAGGGGAGTGGGAGGTACAGGGTGCCAGTTATGGGACCAGTAAGTCCCAGCACAGGGAACAGTCAGCGATGCTGTAAGGGCGCTGCACGGCGACAGATGGTAGCCACGTTTGCAGTGAGCGCGGCATGACGTACAGGCTTGTGTACAGACATGTACATAAATGGTTTTTGTGTTGCCTTTTCTCAACTATTCTTTTTAGAGTATGCAGACAACTGCACTTACATACATTTTTTTTAGGATTTTCACACTTCCTGGTAAAAAACAGAAATGAGCAAATATGAGGATTTTGTGTTTTCCTTATTGGAAACCTGGTTGGAGCCACTATAGATGGAGAGACAGTGACAGTAAGAAGAATGTTTCACTGAAGGAATTCGGAACTGCCAGGCCTATCTGTTATCTGCTATAGTTTCCAGCTTTTTCTGAATGAAGCGGCTCTATTAAGAAGAATGCAAACCAGCTACAGTACCTGTGAATGACAAAACGTTAGTCATCTGAACACATTCTTGTAAGAAACCTTCAGATCTGACTAATCTGGTTCTGACACTCTCCCACTGATGAAAAGGCGCTGGTGTTCTCTCTTTTAATAGGAAGTAACACTTATTTGTATAGTTTATAGAAAGGAGTAGGTAGTTTTTGTATGTAATGCTTCAAACCTTTGTTTTTAATAAGGTTTAAGACCGAGGGCTCTTAAACATCTTTAGCGTGCATAAGAATCCCCAGGTGGCTTGTTAAATATACAGATCCCTGGGCCCCACCCCCAGAGAGCCAAAGCTAGGGAATGGGCCAGAAAAGTGGATGTTCAAGGTTCACAGAGCACCCCTGGAGAAACACTGCATCAGATGCTGTACCGATGATAAAGGCTATATCCAATCTTATTTCCTCTGAGTTGTCTCTCAATCAAGAAATCACTAAGCACATGAAATGAAGAACCCATAAAAGAGGAGCTAAAAACAATTCACACAGTTTTTAAAAGGTTCAGTCTTTCTAGTAAGCAAAGAAATGGAAAATAAAAGTTATACCATGAGAATGCAACACTGTGGCGTGGATATTGATAATGGGGGACGCTGGGGAACGAGCATCTGGGGACTGTGCTTTCTGCTCAGTTTTGCTGTGAACCTAAACTGCCTCTACTAAAGCCTATTTAAAATTTAAAAATCATACCATTTTCATAAATTAAAAAAGCAAATGTTTTAAACTGATAATACTAAAATAGCATATCAATATTAAAAAGGCACAGTTGGCCCTTCCTGATACATCTTTCTAGAACATGAGCCCTCAAAATATACTCACAAGGTTCATAACCTTTGACCCAGTAACTCTAGCTATTGAAATTAATCTTCAAGGAAATCATTAGAAAGATGGTAACAATGTACACACAAAAGTGTCTTCCTAGAAAGATACACCAAGTATTTTCCAAGGTATCTACACATTATTACACAACTGGTAAGAAGTTCATGGAGAGCTTTTAAACATAAGGGAAAATGGGGCACCTGGGTGGCTCAGTCAGTTAAGTGTCCACTGCTTTCAGCTCAGGTCATAATCTCACAGTTGGTGGGATCAAGCCCTGTGTCAGGCTGTGTGCTGGCAGTGCAGAGCCTGCTTGGGATTCTCTCTGCCCCTCCCCAACTCATACTGGTTCTCTCTTTCTCTCTCTCTCAATAGAAACATTTAAAAAATAGTAAAATGAAAATAAGAGAAAATGTGTACAGTTTAATATCAAGCAAAAAGAAAGGGCATAAAATAAATATACAGCATGATTCCTGCTATATATCAGATACATATAAAAATAATACTGGAATATTAACACTGTGCTATTCTCTAGAGTGGGATTATGTTTGCTTTCTCTTTATATTTTCCACAGAGGCCTTATATTATTTTCATAGCCAAAAAAAAGTATGTGTGAGTGTGTGTGTTTTAATGCTTATAAGTAGGAAAAGCCCACTTAACTTTCAGAACTCTTAAGCAGATGGGTAAGTCATTGTATTAGAAGTGATCTCTTTGAATAATACAGCAAAGCATTTCATCAAAACTTAATACAATATTCATGCTACTGAAAAGTTATGAGAAAACAGAGGGTATTTGAGAATTCTATGGTGAAGCCTTAGAAAAACAAACCCTCTGTACAGCCAGTAATGTTCCCTAATTTGTCATTTTGGAACAATGCAGCAAAATGATATGTTTACTTTAAAAAGGTTACACCCTTGCTCTATCATGGGCACACATTACTGTCAATTCAGTGCAAGAAACTCTTTTCTGCATGCTCACCCTGCACTGTGCCCCAGGGCTGCCCACTTGTATGGCAAGTGCATGCCCTAAAGCCATACAAGAATGTTTTACAGAGCAAGGAGACACCGAAAAAGTGACGTCCCAGGATGCCTGGGTGGCTCAGTCAGTTACATATCAGCTCAGGTCATGATCTCACAGCTTGTGGTTCGAGTCCTGCATTGGGCTCTGTGCTCAAAGCTCAGAGCCTGTAGCCTGCTTTGGATTCTGTGTCTTCGTCTCTCTCTACCCCTCCCCAGCTCAGGCTCTGTCTTTATCTCTCTCTCTCTAAAATAAACAAACATTAGGAAAAAGATTTAAAGAAAAAGAAAAGATGATGTCCCAAGTCTTCATTTATTTTTTCTATTTTTACAAAAGCTCCCTCTCCAAAGACAGTAGGAAAGGTGTCCCCGTGTGAGCCCCACAGCGCTGGATCATGCCATGATCTCCAAGGGTGAGGAGACCTCACCATGGTCTTCCAAGGGTGAGGAGGACCCATGTGCCCTGCACCTCTCCCACCCAGACAAGCTAGAATTGCCAAGGAATGACTAGGATGGAAACAATTCTGCTTGTTTCTCCTTCTCCAGCTCTTCCCAGATTTGTGAGGACTTGGAAACCAAAGTGTAACTCCAGTATCACCCAGAGAAGGGCCTGACTGCAGCAGGTCAGGGGCTCATCAGATAGTATCTCCCTCGGTGGCTGTTTCATCTTCACAGTAGGACTTAAAACGTCCCAGAGTTCCAGCTTCATATCAACCCGCCTTCTTGGCATTTCCATATGGACATTCAAGAGGTCCCTAAAACTTGCCACGTCCTGAAGGAAGTCTCTCTGTCTCCAAGGTGCCGGAAGTCCCGTGGGGTCTACCTCCAGGACAGATCCATGACCCATCCACTTTGCCCCATCTCCTCTGGGACTCCCCAAATCCAAACCACCTTGCCCGTGAACTGCCATGGCAGCCACGAACCCATCTCCTGCCTCCATTCTTGCTCCCATACAACCCGTTCCCCATGGAGCAGCCAGAGTGATCTTTCTGAAACACAAATCAGTCTGTAAGCAACAGGAGAGCGAGGGTTTTTATCTGGTTTATTCACTGACACATCCCCAGCACCAAGTGTATTGATTAAATTCCTTTGTTTAAAATTAAATAATGGCTTCCCATTTCCAAACTCCAAACGTCCCATCATAACCTTCCAAGCTAATGATCTGGTCCTATTCCCACACACCCCACCAGCTGCCTCCACTCATTCCCTGACACTCCAATCCCATGGGTCCTTTTTCTCCTCCTCAACCATGCCACGCTTCTTTCTGCTTGTGGTCTTGGAACCTGCAGCTTCCTCTCTTTGGAATGTTCTCATCCCTGTGTGTCTCCTCTTCCTATATCACCACCTTGGCTCGGCTGGCCCCATCTTTTTCTTTTTCTTTTTTTTTTAAGTTTATTTATTTATTTAGGGTGAAAGAATGTGTGCAAATATGAGGAGGGGCGGGGCAGAGAAAGAGGGAGAGAGAGGATCCTAAGCAGTTTCCACGCTGTCAGCATGTAGCCCGACACGGGGCTCAATCCCACAAACCAAGAGATCATGACTTGAGCCGAAATCAAGAGTTAAACACTTAACCAACTGAGCCACCCAGACGTCCCATCAGCTGGCCCCTCCTGTCACTAAAGTCTCAGTTCACATGTCATCTAACTCACCTTCTTCCTAAAATAGCCCCATACTCTCTTTCAAGTTATCTCACCAGAACACTAGACTGAAGCTGACATCAGCTTGGTTACTTAGTGTTTACTGGCTGTAAACCACACTAGCATGTGCAGCAGGGGCCCTGCATGTCTGGGTCACTGCTGTAGCCCCACCGCTTCCAATGAGGCCTGGCTCCCAATGGACACCAATTAGTTTAGCTTCATTTTCCAGGACTTGGTCTTGCACAATCAAGTCTTAGAGATTACATTTAGCCAGGGCCCAGAGGTGATCAGGTCCTCAAAGATGGACCCAGACAAGCTAAAATACATTAGAGACATGAGCAGACAAGAGAACACCAATTTGTTCATTTACACTGAAAAACCTCTATCAACAGAACTGAACAAATACTCAAATTGCATTCAATTCACTGTCCTCTCCCCCTAAAGGCAAGCCACAGGACAAGCCACGTCTGGTGGGTAGACTTAAAACAAAATTAATATGAATAATGTGATGGTTAATTATATGTCAACTTAACTGAGCCATGGGATACCCAGCTAGCTGTTAAACATTATGTCTGGGTGTGTCTGTGAGGGTGTTTCCAAAAGGGCATTTGAATGGTAAACGCCCTCTCCAAAGTGGGTAGGCATTTTCCAATCACTTGAGAGCCATGGCAGAACAGAAAGGAGAAAGAAAGGCCATTCACATTCTGCCTGGGCTGGGACATGCATCTTCTCCTACCCTGAGCGCTGCTGGTACTCAGGCCTTCAGATTTGGACTGAAGTCTAGACTCTCAACCCTCTGGCTCCCAGGACTTAGGGCTACACCACTGGCTTTTCTGGGTCTCCAGCTTGCAGATGGTAGGACTTCTCAGTCTCCATAGTCATGTGACCATTACCTTGTAATAGATAGATAGATAGATAGATAGATAGATAGATAGATAGATATAGATAGACAGATAAAATCCTATTGGTTCTGTCTTTCTGGAGAACCCCAACTAATACAGATGAAGATCACCGAAGTCCCTCTGCTGATATGCCTGTTCCAACGGGACAAGATCACTCAGTTGAAGGCTGGAATTGCCTTTTTAGGTAAAATATATGAAGTCTGGGGGACCTGGGTGTCTCAGCTGGTTGAGTGCTGACTCTTGAGGTCGATTCTGGTCATGATCTCCCCACTCATGAGTTTAAGCCCTGTGTCAGGCTCTGCGTTAACAGCACAGCGCCTTCTTGGAATTCTCTCTCTCTCTCAAAATAAATAAACTTTAAAAATCCATCTATATGAAGTCTGGCAGCCTATACTCTCTTTGTCCACTGATCCAAGCTTCCATTTGTGCATCCAACTATACATTAACATGACTGTCCTCACCTCTGCTATGATCTGTTGATAAGGCCCAACTCTGCCCTTTTCACTTGAGTTAAAAAAAATTCTTCAATAGCTCATTTGCAAAGTATTAAACTAGCAAATTATGTATAATCGAGTCAATAGGTGAGGGCTTGATACAGCTTCTCATAACCTAACTAGGTCAAAGCCACCCCTCGTTAGACAGACACAAAGCCTGAGCACATGGAAGCCAGGAGTAGCGCTGCAGATTCCAACCAGCAAGGTGCCAGACCCTATTGCCTGGCTCCCCAAAGGCCAGAGACACAGTGAAAGACCTTAGGGGACACGGGGGTCTCAACCACTTCCCAAGCCATCAAAGTGTCATAGAAGGGGAAGCTTACCACCAACAAAAGGCATGGACTGCTTATCTGGAGTTGGCTTCCAGGGATTGACACAAGCTTAAAGACAGTACAGATAATCCAGACATGTATAATTCATAATTGACCACATTACCTCCTCTAAATTTATAATGATGATGATGATTGTGGAATGTTTCCGTGGAATAAATAATTGATGACATACTCTACATCATAAGGCAAACTGCCAATGGAGACAATGGGTGAGGATGCATTAAAACAATAAATTCTTTCCTTCAACATTTATCAAGCACCTACTGTGTACCAACACACAAGAGTCATCTGTTTTGACATTAGAATCTGGTGACAAAATATGGTCAATAATTACAGGGCTCTGGAAGGGCGAAGGTCCCCAGAGCCTTTAACTATGAAACTTCTTTTAGGGACACCTGGGTGGTTCAGTCCATTGAGCATCCAACTCTTGATTTCGGCTCAGGTCAGGATCCCAGGGTTGTGGGATCAAACCCTGTGTTGGGCTCTATGCTGAGCGTGGTGTCTGCTTGACATTCTCTCTCTTCCTCCCTCTGCCCCTCTCCCCAACTCATGCTCTCTAAAATAAAAAATAAAAGAAACACTGTCGAGTTCCTACTCTGTGCCAGACACTATGGTAGGTGCTAAAAATAGAAAAATGAGGACTCGGTTCTAGCTCTTCAGGATCACACAGACTAGTGGTTTAACAATACATTTCACTTTTCTTCCTGTGTACTGTGTTCAGAGCCACAAGACAGAGAATCAAAAAGACTAAAGCAGGCAAATTTGCCAAGCTCTAGCATTAACATATGTCAGATTTGACTAGCTCTATCAGGAGCCTGGCGTGAACTTTGCATCTTGAGATGACTACAGCCTTAGTTTTGGGATACAAAATCACCTGGGACAGATTTTTATACAACAAATACCCAGTAAGTTTTTATTTATTGAACTGAAAAACAAGTGTAAACCACTAATATGAATAATTTTAAAACCACGCAATTCACTGAAGAAATCCATTAAGAATCTACAGACAAGGGGTACCTGGTTGCCTGGTTGGCTCAATCAATAAAGCATACGACTCTTGATCTTGGGGTTGTGAGTTCAAGCCCCACACTGGGCACAGAGCCTACTTTAAAAAAAAAAAACGACCTACCAAAACATATCTTTCATATCATTTAAATATACTTTGAATATCTTCACACCTCTTTGCTTTAAATGTGCAAATATTGCCTTGGCATAATACCCACCATCCCAATTTCATAGTACTTATATATAAAGACTTCCTTTTAGTACTTTTTAAATTTTAATATACACCATGATTTTACTTTAACAAATGTTGGCTACAATGTGGCAATTCTGATAACTCATCAAGTATCCTAATTTTAGTTATGTTTGGGTAAACATGCTCAGGCTCATAATATATGTATAACCATATAATTAGTGTTTTATATTGGAGTCTATTAAATTTTCAAACTTCCTTCTGTTACTTTATAATGATGTATACTTATTACCAGTTATAAAAAGTAAATGCTCATACATGCAAAGTAAATCTTTATCAGAATCAGATTTTACTCAGTTCTTCCTCTCTACAACAGAAATCATCTTTTCATTTGCAAAACTGCAAATCCAAAATTATATGTAAATGGAAAAGAGAGCTGTCTGGTTAAGGCAAGAATAATCATCATATACAATGTGTTTCAGATGGAAAAGCAGCAAAATTGAAATTACTTTAAAATTCACTGCACTGCAGGGAGGCTGGGTGGCTCAGTCGATTGAATGTCCAACCCTTGATTTTGGCTTGGGTCATGTTCTCATAGTTAGTGGGGTCAAGCAGCCCCACATCGAGCTCTGCGCTAACAGCACAGAGTCTGCTTGGGATTCTGTCTCTCTCCCTCTCTCTCTCTGACCCTCCCCCACTCTCACTCTCTCTCTCTCTCTCAAAATGAATAAATAAACATTTAAAAAATAGTTTGAGTGCCTAGGTGGCTTAGTTGATTAAGCGTCCAACTTCGGCTCTGGTCATGAGCTCTGTGGTCATGAGCTACGTGGTTCATGGGTTCGAGCCCTGCGTCAGGCTCTATGCTGACAGCTCAGAGCCTGGAGTCTGCTTCAGATTCTGTGTCTCCCTCTCTCTCTGTCCCTCCCCCACTTGCACTCTGTCTCTTTCTTTCTCTCTCTCAAAAATATTAAAAAATTAAAATAGGGGTACCTAGGTAGCTCAGTCGGTTGAGCGTCCGACTTCAGCTCGGGTCATGATCTCATGATTTGTGGGTTCGAGCCCTGCATTGGGCTCTGTGCTGACAGCTAGCTCAGAGCCTGAGGACTGCTTCATATTCTGTACCTCCCCCTTTCTCTGACCCTCCCCTGCTTGTACTGTCTCTCTCTGTCTCTCAAAAATAAATTTAAAAAACATTTAAAAAAATAAAAATAAATAAAATCATTTAAAAGATAGAAATGAAAATAAAATTCACTGCATTGTAAATTGTTTAAAAATCACATTTTAAAAACACACCTTAAAAATAATTAGCAAAATCCTACATGACTGATGACTGGATTCCTAAAGATGTTTGCTAATAACTGTAATTAAGCAGTTTAATGAACTTGCATCAAAGGAATGATGGGGCAGGAGAGAACTCAGTATGAACTAAAGCTAGAATTACCTACTTTCATCAAGAAATTCTTCCTGACAGGGTAGGAATATTCAGAAAGCAAAGAACGGTTGAAAAGCACTACCTGTCTCACTTGAGAGTTCTAGAAGAGCTTCCAAAAAGTGAAGGAGAAAAGAAAACGCATATTTTTGGATTTTAACCACCTGAGTTTAGTCTCAGAGCTGCCACTGACTGGCCTTGAGATCTCAGACAGGTCGCTCCCTTCCCTGAGCCACGGCCACCTCCTCTGACAGGTTGCAGTCTGTGCCGATGACCTCAAGGTCTCCTCTCCTTCTCTTCCCGCTCCTGGCAAATCTGCAACCGGCTTCGCTATGAATTGGGCATTTATTCACTTAATAAGCATTCATGGCATTTGGCTCCACACGTTGTGCCAGACAATGCACAGATGAATAAGACAAGCTTCCTTTCTCTTTGAGGAGTTCACAATCTATTGGGGAAACAGACTTGTAAAGGAACAATGCCAGTCCTATTCCGTCAACGCTGTGGAACGGTGGCAAGCGCTGGGTGCTCGGGCTAGCTTAAGGGAAAGGGAATCAGAGCCAGAGGAGGATCTAGCACGGAGGTCTTCCTATCCTGAAAAAAACTACTAAATAAGATTGAGGGCTCAGCTGGGGTTGGAAATTGTATGTTTTACAATGGTTCTGATCACTGGATTCGTACATAGCAGCTCCCAAAGATGGAATTATTCCCTGGGCCTCACAGTTGCAGCTAAAGCACCATCACCTTTCATGACGACAGCAAAAATTAAGAAGTCCAGGGTTTTCTTTTCTTTTTTGTTTAATGTTTAAATTTCAATTTTTTGAGTAAGCTCTATGCCCAACATAGGGCTTGAATTCACAGCTCCAAGATCAAGAGTCACATGCTCCAAGGACTATGCCCAGCAGGCAGTTCAAGTCCAGAGTTTTCTAAGGGAACAGTTGCTACATTCTATGCTTTTACCTGAGAACAGTGCTGCCAGAGTAGGTTGGCTCCAGGCTCCAGTCTGTCCCCTACCCACATGGGCAAAGGGAAAACCCAGCTGCGTACCTCTAGGGACATGCTGGGCATGGAAAAGCATGGAAAGGTCATATTATTTTCTAACATGAAACATAGAGGTGGTTTTTTATTTTATTTTATTTTTTTTTATGAAACACTAGTTTGCCACTGGTTACGGGATGGAACAGTGAACTCATTTATCCACAACCACTTTGATTTTCTCTATCTCCCTCTCTACATCTGGGTACAGCAGGGATATCAGCCCCCTAATGGATCTCTACCCCTTTTCAAAACTGACATCTTTAAGTTGGGGTTCTTCAATTTAGTAAAGGTACCAACTTGGGGTTGGCAAGTTATTCAGCTTCTGGGACAAAACTGCTTTAGCTGGAAACAGAAAGCTGGAAAAATCAATCTAAATACAAACATCACCTTCCAAAACCATGTATATCATCTATGGATCTTTTAAATCTCCTATGCCCTTCTGATGTCATTTGAGTTCTTTGGTTGCAGGCAATGGAAACTTGCCTCTGGGCTAATTTGGGGGGAAAATAGAATTTACTGGCAGGATCAGAGGAGAGATCTGAGTATAGAGGACAGAGGACAACCGAAAGGGCAGCTGGGGATCCAGTCTGAAGGGACATAAAAGGTGTCTCCCAGGGTCAGGCAGCAGGAATACTGGCCAGTACCCTGCAGACACAGCTGCTGCGGGGAGGATGCTTTAGCCATTTCCACTCTGTGAATCGTTCTGCTCAGGTTTTAAGGTCCAGGGAGTGAGAGTCTCAATTCTCTGGCCTGAGTTATTGGCTCCAATCCTCTTTTGCTAAAAAGGTGATAAGGCAACCAATGAACAGCCATCCAGTCTGTATCCAGTGGAGGAAAGGTAAACACCAAAAGGAAATGACGTGTCTGTACACCAGAAGAAATCAGAGTGCATGCCGTCACACACCAAAACAGCAAAGATCCACCACGTCCCCTGAATGACAAACACATAATCCTTTTCTTTAAACATCGTAAGTACAGATATTTTAGAACCCTGAAGACAAATGTACTTTAACTAGGGTACAATTTTGAGTGAATTCCTGTCCCTAGTAAAGGTATATGAGGATCTCAATGAACAGCGAAAGTTGGTAGCCATGTGGTACACCAGGACCCTACTTAGGTGTAAGCTAAGTGAGAATTATCACAAATGAAATTAAATATGGACACAGTAGCCATGAAAAAGTTGGGATAGTTATATTAATATCAAACAAAATAGACTTTAAGATGAGAAATACTACTAGACAGAGAGAGACATTTTATAATGATAAAAAGGTCAATATATCAGGAAGATATATATAATCATAAATGCATATGTACTGAGCAACAGAACCACAAAACACTTGAAGTAAAAACTAACAGAATTGAAAGGAGCAAAAGACTTTTCAACAATAAGAGTTGGAGATTTAAATAACTGATAGACCAAGAGTTTCAATAAATGTAAAGTGATCAAGGAGAAAAAGTATGTTCTGTGCTCACATGAAATTAAATAAGAGCTCCACAAAGGAAATAAATTTTGGGAAACCCCAAACATTTGGAAAGTGAAAACACACTGTTGAATAACACATGAGCCAAAAATAAAGTTACAAAAATAAAGTGAAAATTTAAAATATTTTCAACTGGGAGTGCCTGGCTGGCTCAGTCAGTAAAGCACATGACTCTTGGTCCCAAGGTTGTGAGTTTAAACCCCATCTTGGGTGTGGACATTACTTTATAAAACTTTAGCCTTTTTTTTAATGCTTTTTTTTTTTTTTTTTGAGAGACAGAGAGAGACAGTGCGAGCAGGGAAGGGTCAGAAAGAGAGGGAGATACAGAATCCGAAGCAGGCTCCAGGCTCTGAGCTAGCTGTCAGCACAGAGCCCGACACAGGGCTTGAACCCACGAACAGTGAGATCATGACCTGAGCCGAAGCCAGACACTTAACCGACTGAGCCACCCAGGTGCCCCCTTTAAAAAAACTTTAAAAAAATAATAAAATTTCAACTGAAGGAAAACAAAAATGCAGCATAGCAAAAGTCATGGGAAGCAGCTAAAGCGGGGCTGAGAGGACACTGGATAGCTTTAAACACCATTATCAGAAAAGACTTAAGATCTCAAACAAATCACCAAAGCTTCCATCTTAAGAAACTAGAAAAAGAAAAGCAAACTAAATAAAGGCAAGCAGAAAAAAAGGAAATCACACAGAGTCAAAATCAATTAAACAGAAACCAGAAAAGCAAGAGGAAAAAAATGAATAAAGAATTCGTTCTCTCAAATGATTAATGACTCAATAGGGTAAAGATGACAATTCTCCCCAAACTGATCTATTTATTAGAAGTAACTTCTGTCAAAGTCTCAGTAGACTTGCAACTAAGACAGAGATTTACATTTTATTTTATTTTATTGATTTTATTTTAGAGAGCACAAATAAGGATAGGGACAGAGAGGGGAAGAGAGAGAGACAGAGAGAGAGAGAGAGAGAGAGAGAGATAGAAAATCCCAAGCATGCCCCATGCTCAATGCAGAGCCCAACACAGGGTTTGATCCCACAACCCTAGGACTGTGACCAAAACCAAGAGTTGGATGATCGACATACTGAGTCACCCAGGTTCCCTTAGAGATTTACTTTTATCAGTTTGTATCACAGAACTCCTCCATATTTAAATTTTTCTTAATTATATAATAATTAAAATAATTATGTAATTACAAAAAAAAAAACTCAGTAGGCTTTTCCATAGAGAATGACAAGCTGATCCTAAAACTTATATGAAAATGCAAAGGACCTAGAAAAGCCAAAATGATTTTGAAAAGGAAAACAAAGTTGGAGGGCTTACGGTACCTGACTTCTATTTTTTTTAATTTAAATTAAAAAAAATTTTTTTAATGTTTATTTATTTTTGAAAGAGACAGAGAGAGAGAGAGAGAGGGAGAGAGAGGGAGAGAGAGAATCCCAAGCAGGCTCCATGCTATCAGAGCAGAGCCCAGCACAGGGCTTGTTTTGCAAACCAAGATCATGACCTGAGCCGAAATCCAAAGTCAGACGCTTAACCGAATGAACCAGCCAGGTGCTCCAGTACCTGATTTCAGAATGTTTTCTAAAGCTAGAAATAATCAAGGCGAAGTGGAATTGGAATACAAAAACCATACAGATCTACAGAATCCAAAAAGAAACCCTTATTTTATGTTCAATTGATTTTCAACAGAGGGACAAAAGGGAAAAGTTTTCCTTGGGCATCCATATGGGTAAAAAAAATTAAATTAGACCTTTATTTTACTTTTCACATAAACATGAACTCAAAATGGATCACAGACCTAAATGTTAAGAATTAAAACTAAAACTTTAGGAGAAAACATAGGAGAAAATCTCTGTGACCATGTGTTAAGCAAAACAGTTAAGACACAGCGCTAAAAGTACAAACCATAAGAGAAAAAATCTGGTAAGCTCACTTCATTAAAATTTTTAAAACACTGCATTTCAAAAGACACCATTAGGAAAATGAAAATGTAAGCCCCAGCATGGGAGAAAATCTCTGCAGATCACATCTATGATAAGGAACTTGAATCTAGACTAACTTAAGACTTTTTACAACTCAATAATAAGACAAATAACCCAATTTAAAAATAGGTTCTAGGGGCACCTAGGTGGCTCAGTTGGTAGAGCATCTGACTTTGGCTCAGGTAATGACCTCACAGTTTGTGGACCTGAGCCCCACATCAGGCTCTGTGCTAACAGCTCAGAGCCTGGAGCCTGCTTCAGATACTGTATCTCCTTTTCTCTCTGCCCCTCCCCCACTCATGCTCGCTCTCACGCTCTCTCTTTCTCTCTCTCCAAGATAAATAAACATTAAAAAATTATAAAAAAATAAAATATATATATAAGTAGGTTCTAATATATGCTACAAGTTTAAGCTAAGTGAAAGAACCCGGGCACAAAAGGACACATACTGTATAATTCTACTTGTACGGTGTACCAAGACAGGCAAATTCATAGAGACAAAAAGTAGAATAGAGAGTAGCAGGGGCTGAGAGGGCTGTGGAAAGGGGAGTTGTTTAATGGAAACAAAATTTCTGTTTAAGATGATTTTTAAAAGTTTTGGAAATGGGTACTTGTGGATCCTTACATGCAACACAGTGAATGTACTTAATGTCCCTGAATTGTATGCTGAATGGCTAAGAGGGTAAATATCTGACCACAATTAAAAAATTAATTTTAGGGGCACCTGCATGGCTCAGTCAGTTAAGCATCTGACTTTGGCTGAAGTCATGATCTCACAGTCCATGAGTTCAAACCCCTCATTGGGCTCTGTGCTGACAGCTCAGAGCCTGAAGCCTGCTTCGGATTCTGTGTCTCCCTCTCTCTCTGCCCCTCCCCTGTTTGCACTCTGCCTCTCTCTCTCAAAAATAAATAAACAGTAAAAATTTTAAAAATTAATGTTAAAAAATGGGCAGAAGACTCAAGACATTTCACCAAAGAAGACATACAAATGACCAATAAGCACATGAAAAGGTGCTCAGCATCCTTAGTCGCTAGGGAAATGCAAATGAAAACTACAGTGGAATACTGCTAAACATCCACTGTAATGACTATAATCAAAGAGAGAGGTAATACCAAGCGTTGACAAGGATGTGAAGAAATAAGAAATCTCATATATTGCTGATGAGATTGAAAAATGTATATAGCCACTTTGGAAAATTATTTGGCTGTGTTTTAAAAAGCTAAACATACGCTTACTGTTAGACTCAGTCAGCAATTCCACTCCTAGTAATTTACCCAAGAGAAATGAAGACATGTCCACACAGGCTTATAGACGCGAGTGTTCATAGCAACTAAAACCTGGAGACATAGCTAAAACCTGGAGACAACCCAAATGTCCATCAATTAATGAACGGATAAGCAATATGTGGCCTACCCATACAATA
The DNA here is from genome assembly GCA_004023845.1 of Helogale parvula. Taxonomy (NCBI): domain Eukaryota; kingdom Metazoa; phylum Chordata; class Mammalia; order Carnivora; family Herpestidae; genus Helogale; species Helogale parvula. The sequence goes on along the minus strand of PJEM01007309.1, from coordinate 16,779 downwards.
GGATACTACTTCGACATAAAAGGAGATGAACTGCAGGCATCCCTCATGTTACTGTGCTCTGCTTTATTGTGCTTCCCAGACACTTCAGTTTTGTACAAAGTGAAGGTTTGTGGCAACCCTCTGTTGAGTAAGTCTATCAGCACCATTTTTCCAACAGCATTTGCTCACTTCAGGTTTCTGTGTCATATTTTGGTAATGCTCACAATGTTTCAAACTTTGTTATTATTTATTATATTTCTTACAGTGATCTGTGATCAGCAGCCTTTGATGTTACTACTGTAATTGTTTTGGCGTGCCACAATCTGCGCCCATATAAGACACTGAACTTAATGGATCTGACCATTCCACCAACCAGCCATTCCTCGATCTCTTTCCCTCTCTTTGGGCTTCCCTATTCTTTGAGACACAACAGTATTGAAATTAGACCAATGAATAAGCCTGCCATGGCCACTAAGTATTCAAGTGAAAGGAAGAGTTGCATGTCTCTCACATTAAATCAAAGGCTAGAAATGAATAAACTTGGTGAGGAAAGCATGTCGAAAGCCAAGATGGGCTAAAAGGTAGGCCTCTTGTGCCAAATGGTTAGCCAAGTTGTGAACACAAAGGAAAAGTTTTTGAAGGAAATTATAAGGGCTACTCTGATGAATACACAAATGATATGAAAGTCAAATGGCCTTGTTATGATATAAAGTCTGAGTGGTCTGGACGGAAGATCAAACCAGTCACCACATTCCCTTAAGCCAAAGCCTAATCCGGAGCAAGGCTCTCACTCTCTTTAATTGTGTGATGGATGAGAGGTGTGGAAGCTGCAAAAGAAAAGTCTGAAGCTAGCAGAGACTGGTTCATGAGGTTTAAGGAAGGAAGCCATCTCCATAACATAGAAGTGCAAGGTGAAGCAGCAAGTGCTGATGTAGAAGCTGCAGCAAGTTATCTGGAAGGTCTAGCTGAGATAATTAATGAAGGGGGCTACTCTAACAACGGATTTTCAATGTAAATGAAACAGCCTGAAATAGAAAGAAGACGCCATCTAAAACTTTCATAGCTAGAGAGGAGAAGTCAATGCCTGGCTTCAAGGCTTCAAAGGACAGGCTGACGCTTCTGTTAGGGGCTAATGCAGCTGGTGCCTTTCAGTAAGCCAATGCTCATTTATCATTATGAAAATCCTAGAGCCCTTAAGAATTATGATAAGTCTACTCTGCCTGTGCTCTATCAGTGGAATGACAAAGCCTGGATGACAGCACAGTTGTTTACAACACGGTTTACAGAATATATTTTAAGCCCACTGTTAAGATCTGCGGCTGAGAAAAAAAGATTCCTCTGAAAATATGACCGCTCACTGACAGTGAACCTGGTCATCCAAGAGCTCTGATGGAGATAAACAATGAGATGAATCTTGTTTTCATGCCTGCTCACACGACATCCATTCTGCAGCCCAAGGATCAAGGAGTGCATTCATTATTTAAGACGTACATTTCATAAGGCGAGAGCTACCACAGATAGCAACTCCTTCTGGGAATCCTCTGGAAACCATTCACCATCCTACATGCTATTAAGAATATTTGTGCTTCATGAGAAGAGATCAAAACATCAACATGAACAGGAGGTTGGAAGAAGTTGATTCTAACCCTCGCAGACGACTCTGAGGGGTTTAAGACTTCAGTGGAGAAGGTAAGTGCAGACGTGGAAACAGCAAGAGAACTAGAATTAGAAGTGGAGCCTGAAGATGGGACTAAGTTGCTGCAGTCTCATGATCAGACTTTAAAAGATGAAGAGCTCCTTCTTATGGGTGAGCAAAGAAAGTCTTTTCTTGAGATGGAATCTACTCCTGGTGAAGACGCTATGAAGACGGTTAAAATGACAACAAAAATTTAGAATATTATATAAACCTAGTTGATAAAAGTTTTGAAAGAAGTTCTACTGTGGGTAAAATAGTATCAAACACCATCACATGCTACAGAGAAACCGTTCATGAAACAAGAGCCCATTAATGCGGCAAACTTCATTACTGCCTTGTGTTAAGAAATTGCTACAGCTACCCCAGCTTTAGCCACCACCACCCTGAGCGGTCAGCAGCCATCAACACTGAGGCAAAATGACTACAACTCATGGGAAGCTCAAACGATCGTTAGCATTGTTTAGCATTAAAGTATTTTTTAATGTTTTTTAAATGTATATTTACTTTTGAAAAACAGAGAGACAGAGAGTGAGCGGGGGAGGGGCAGAGAGCAAGGAGAATCCGAAGCAGGATCCAGGCTCTAAGCTGTCAGCACAGAGCCCAACACGGGGCTCGAACTCACCAACTATGAGATCATGACCCGAGCTGAAGTGACCCAAGCTGAAGTCGGCCGCTTAACCAACTGAGCCACCAAGGTGCCCCACAATAAAGCCTTTTTAAATTAAGGCGTATACATTTTCTTGACACAATGGTACTGCACACTTAACAGATTACAGGACAGTGTAAACATAACTTTTATATGCACTAGGAAACCAAAACGTTCATTTGACCTGCTTCATTGCTGCATTCGTTTTATTGCGGTGATCTGGAACCACACTGACCAGATCTTTGATGTATGCCCGCACGGACACATTCTAGAACATGGCTCAACCTCAAAAAGATTATGCTAAGTGAAAAAAGCCAGTTGCAGACTTTATATCATAAGATTCAGTTTATATGGATGTCCATAAAAGATACATTTATAGAGACTGAAAACCGATTAGTGATTGCTTAGGTCTGGGGTAGAAGTAGGGATTGATGGCAAAGAGACCTATACAAATCTTCTGGGTGATGGAAATGTTCTACAACTGAGTTGTGTTGATGGTTGCACAACTGTATATCGTTTCTAAAAATACTGAATTGTACACTCATACTGGGTAGACTTTTGTGCCTTATAAATTATATATCAAAAAAGCTGTTAAAAAGTAAATAAACACAAATCTGACATGGAAAAAAATGAGGCTTAATTTCAGGAAGCGTAAGTCTGATACAATATCTATGACTTGAAGCAAAGGTTTTCCTTAATCTATCCACATATCTTTTATTTATATATTTGAAAATTACATATGAAGGAGATCAACACTGTTCAGTGATTAAAACCCAGGCCCTAAACAACCTGAAGCTTCTGAACTAAATTGTGTGGTCCCTGGGATTGTTGAATAAATAGCAGTACATTTACAAATTTTAAAAATTTAGCCAATACTGGCCTTTTATGGAGCTCATTTCAAAGAAAAACATAAAGCAATAAAAGGGAGGTCTGAGAAGCAATCCAAATGCGTAAATTGTTTGAGTAATAAACTGAATTATATATAATCATTACGACCTAGAAGCATTTAATCTGAAGCAGCAAAGGCTGGCCTAGTAATTGACTTAATAGCTATCTTTGACAATATGAAGGGTTTTACAGGAAAACTATTTGACTAGTTCTTCTCCCTCTTCATTGAGAGCCAAACAAAACAAGGAGATTTAATAGTCAGCAAGGTAAATTTAGATTAAACATAAATGACACTGACAGTCACTGCTATCAAATACTGAAATAATTTTAATTAGGATATTTGCTCAAGCTGGTTTCCTTGGTGAACACTGGAACACAGAAGCCCGGAAGCTTCGGTGTGAATGCATGACTGCCTGGCAGGCGAGAATTCCGCCTGCTGAGCCCCCGCAGGTCGGTGGGAAGGACGGCAGCCACCCTGACTTGCACACGCCTTACTCACCTCGATATCCCGATTGAGCTGCTTCACTATGGCAGTTATGTTTCTGATGTGCTCCTCCAGGAAGAGCCTGGCCAAGCGGTCACCTCCCCCTTTGTTTTGCATTTTCTGCAAACTGCTGACAATGTCGTCTTTGATCCGGAAGGCGTGCTCCACAAGGGCAGCGGTTGTTTTCTCGTGGCAGAGGATTCTATCTTCCAGTTGTTCCACTAGGCTTACAGATGAGTAGGGTGCCATGGTCAGGGACTGGCTGTGTCGGGGCATGGTTTTAACTCGCCTGTGCAAGGGAGCCACATTGCTAGGGTTGTTAATTGGGAAAAAAGTAATTTTCAAAGCCAGATTCCAGACTTCCCAGAGAAGGAAATGCCAATTATCTATCCCTACAAGCCAAACGGGGTTTGAGGCAGGGTTTATGCCCCGAAGAGGTTTCGTGGTGAGCCGGGCATCGTTAAACAATCACACTCAGAGACTTAAGTGTGCCGGTAGCAGGCTCCAGGACCTCCAAAAGCAAGAGGCTGGTGGAACTGGGCACACTGAGATGTCTCCCAGGGTTGAAGCTGTGTTATCCAGAGTAAGCTGTGTTACTGAAGTCAAGTCTCCCGACACGCCCACCTCCTCCACTCCCCTACAGCAGTTTTTTTTAACATGCTAACAAACTCAAATGCCTACCAGGGTCAAGTAGGTAACATATATGAGTGATGCCCATCACAGATGATATGACAGGGAGGGGACTTTGGAGACCTGGAGAAAGCATTCCTCCACTAAAGGCAGCCCCAGTCCTGCCCCATCCATAAGTAACCATCTGGGAATGTGGGTCTATTTCTCCAGATCATCTCATATTTTAGGAATAGCCAGGAAAGTCAGACTTGTATGTGAAATCACCTGACTTTTAAATGTTAACAAGTCATGTAAAAAGTATTTAAGATAATGCAGGCCACACAAAGTGCTTCCATGAGCCAATTCTGGTCTACGGACCTCCCAATCTGCAACTTCTGATTTAAAAGGGTTAGTGGGACCTTAGTTCCCAGGCCTCCACAGTTGCGTTTTACCAGCGGCCAGAAGTACAGCTGCACTGCAGGGCTATTACGAAGTCTTCACTTCTCACTATCGCTGAGCAGCCAACAGCATCCTACACACTGGAAGCTGGAGAGGGAACACAACTGTACTTCGCCTGCCCTTGAACAAAATCATCCTTGGGTAACGTAACAGCCACAAGCCTTCATTTATAATAACCATCACACCCACTAGCAGCCCTCATGGGATTGGTGGAAAGGAAAAGTATACCTTAGATGCATATTTTCCATATATTATACCTTTCCTCGGTGACGAGAGAAGGAAATACAGGGCACCATCGGGCCATTTTCTTTTTAATAATTCACATCTGTTGAAAAAAATAAGCATTAAATTATTTAACAGTTTATATCTGGAATTTAAATGACGTCTAAAGCTTATTATTAACTTACTAAGTGGATCATAAATTATGCTGACACAACAATCAGTTATATTATTAAATGTCTTCTATCTTATACATGAAATAAACAACAAATGCTTCTGAACAAGGAGAAAATAATTGAGCAAAATCAAAATTAATACTGCGAAGCCTTGCTAGACAGATCAACAAGACTGTTAAGTGGGTTTTCCTGAAGCTTCCTCATCCCATAACTGAAACAAGATAGTTTTTTTTAACAGGCTTGTTTAATTATGTAAGGTAGGAAACTACCTTAGTAAATGTGATCTCAGCAAATTTAGTAAATAGCATAGCAAATTAAGAGCACTTATTTCTAAATAAATCAATCTTAAATGAAACAATACATGACCAATCAGATCTGATTGGGGGAAACCTTATCTAAATATAAATAAATATAAATCCTTATATTTTGCATATAAGGAACAGTTGATCATCCCGGCACATTAGAAATGTGAAAAAAACTGGAGAGTTTTTAAAATATTTCATTACTTGGGTTTCTCAATACTGCTGTTAATTGCCTTAAGACAATGAATGCCTATAGTAACCATGATCTGATTCAGTAATTAGTTCTCATTTAAATGCTGGATTCAGAGAGCATTTGTGATTGAAACCACTGTTTTGGCATCATCTCCCCAGTGTGTTATTTTTAGAGTTTCAAAATGCGAACATTTCATTTTCCTAGACAAAGAACTTTGAATTTAAAGAAATTACATTTAAGAAAAAAGTGATTCATGCCAAACAAGTTATGATGCCAAAGGACTTCTTCAGTTCTTAAGATAATAATCTGTCATTTACATTACATGAAATCAGGCTAGTGTGGAAGATGTTAGTATTTCGAAACACAGAATCTCTACCATTTTGAAGTTGTAATATACCTTAGTTGAGATATTACTCTATAGAATAGCCTAACCTAAGACACGTTTATTTGGCATCTATTATGCAGCTGAGTAACCTAAATATGTAAGACAGAAAAAAGAAAAACCCTCCCCCTCAAGGGTTTCACAGCCTACAGAGAAACAATGGGACAAATGGCTATGAACGGAAAACACACAGGGAGGAAAAAAGGAGATGCCTTACTGTTCCTGGGTAGCAGCCAGGTCAGGGAGGAGCTAATGAGTAGGATTTCCCAAAGTAGCGAACAGAGAGGTAGTTCCACACCTTCCCTCAATACACCACCACCTGCACCTTCTATGCTCTTGGAACCCTCTGGCAGAGCCCACTCTCCCCATCCGGGGCCACTCCAGCCACTGCCAGCCCTCCCCACCGCCACATCACCCACCGCGGTCCTGCACTCTTCTGCCCTCATACCTTTGTCCATGAGCTCGATCAGAAACACCTTTCTCATCCCTGCCCGCCTAGAAAACTCCTACTCATCCTTTAGGCCTCACCTGCCTGCCCTTCAGTTCAATAAAATGGCTCCCTTGTTTGTATTTCTTCAGCACCTATTCTGTAGGTTTTATACTACTTATTACACCCTATTATTTTTAGCCATATGATAGTCCGTCTCCCCTAAACTACATGCTCCTAAAAGCACATTTCAAATCTTAATAGACATAGAGCTTATCTAGAAGACTCCATATGTGCCTGTTAATGGGGGCAGGACTTGCATTCCAGGACCAGAAACTGCAGCAATGAAGGCATTACAGAATGTTTTAGTTAAAAAGCACAGTTCTTTACTGAGACTGCATCCCAAACAGCCACTCCATATCATTGTTTGCAAATAAATGGAGACGTTTGGAATCTCCTGTTCTAAAGGTCATTTCATCCCTCTGGAATTATTCTGCCTGGGACGCAGAAACCCAGCCACATTAACTTTCTGAAAAGAGTCTATCCACCACTCATTGACTAAGATTGCTTTTCAGTAACAAATCTATTACCAAACACTATGCACCCTCTACAACAGGAACCGTCACATGGGAGGAATTCACAGCACACACTGAGGTCTGTTCAGAGCTGGTGCCCTCTGCATGACATGTGGTAGCAGTCTGGCTTGTTAGTTTGTTTGGTTGGTTAGTATCATGATTCTTTACCAGAACAATGGGATCTATATTGCAAATGAATAAGGATTAAAAATAAATAAGTCACTGGGTTAAATAACTTCTCAAAGATCATTTCCAGATCTTCCCATTGTCAATTCTGGCTTATCTGCCTGTGGTCATCGGTTCCTGCACATTTATAACTCTGGGCTCTCACACCATAAGTGGGTCTACAACATGATTAGGCAGATCAGATTGTATACTGTTCTGATTGTGCTGTGTTTTGCTATTATATTAATCTCCAGTTTATGAGTTTAAAAAACTTGGGGAAATTAGGGGAAGAGACAGGTAGGTAAACCAAGGAGAGAAAAACAAGTGAATGAAATAAGAAAAAGTAAAATCAGGGGTGCCTGGGGAGCTCAGTGGATTGAGCATCTGACTCTTGATTTCAGCTCAGGTCATGGTCCCAGGGTCATGGGATCAAATCCCATATCAGGCTCACGGAGCCTGCTTTAGATTCTCTCTCTCTCTCTCTCTCTCTCTCTCCCTCTGCCCCTCCACCCCCAACTCACACTCTTTCTCTAAAAATAAAAAATAATAAAGAAGAAAAAAACAGAAAAAGTAAAGTAAAATCATAATGCTCCAAACATGTAATATATCTATACTGTTGGTTGTTCACACAAGAGTAAAGGGAAATGCTATTATCCAACCCGAAATAATTATTTGTGATTACAAGGATTCTTATTGGGTAGAAATACCTACAGTATCATTTAATATAAAATGATATATGATTTTGATAAGTTAAAATGGCAGGTTTTACTGAAAAATTAAATTCCAATCATATAAAAATTCAGTTTTTCAGTTTACTATTAAAATACAGCACTGAAGTGCAGTGTGTCAGAAATTTTTCAAGAATAGACAAAGCATGTATGAATAAAGCGGTTGTAATCTGGTGGTAGGGGAGAAAAGCCTATTTTCTTATAGTTAAAAATAGAGGGAAAGGATAGAGAGCACAGAACAGCTCAAGGGGTGTCTAGAAAGACAGGTGGGAGGGAACTGAACTCTAACTTCGCTCTAACCCACGCTCCAGGCTTGGGACTTGGTCCTGGGGAATGGGGGGGGGGGGGGGCGCGCAGCACCGCGGCACCAGCCAGCGCGGGGAGGGGGAAAGAAGATGCAGAGGGATGGAGGGTCAGAAGGGAGAGGTCCCTTGGACCCGGAACTAAGCCCGGAAGGGCGGGGCCTGGGGAGGAGCTTCTTTCTTCCTTGCTATTCCCATTCTCCCTCTGGCCTTGCTTTGGCCTGGGCTCTCTCTACTTTCTTTTTATTTCTTTTCGTTTTTCGACCCCTCAGGACTCTCCCTGCAATTTCTTTGGCCCCTACCTTTTCCTTAACTCCCCATTCTCGAGGTCCATTTTCCTTTCCTCTACTGTCTGTGCCTCCCCCTCCCCACCTCCCGCTTTGTGCCACTGCAGACAAACTTCTCTAGTGTGGAAAGCACCGCACACAGGCCAGAAAGACCCTTATTTGAATCCTGGCTTGTCTGCGAACCATATGATCTTAGCAGGCTGGCCTTGGCTTGTTGGGCCGGGGACCCCATAAAGAATAGCTGCTCACTTTCACCAAGTGTTTACCCATATCACACACTCCTGGAGCACATTTGTGTGCATTAGTTGAATTCATCCTCATAGTTGGTGAAGGGACTGCTCTTATCGCCATTTAACCGAAGGAACAAGTGGTTCCGCAAGTGGCCCAACCATACGTGGCCAGGAAAGAACAGAGCAGGGATTTGAATCTAGCGCCTCCGCCTCTTCCTCCCCAGGCACGGAAGGACCACGGGGAATCCAGAACACTGTCTGGCCTTAGGGCACTGAATGGGCTTCCGCTTAGGGCTGGTTCCTTTCCCTTGCCTGGCTCATGCACATCTGATAGAAAATACGGCGTCCATTTTTAAAAATAAAAACTTTGTATAAATAGCTCAGCAAATAGTACTCATTTGTTGAAGGAGATGTGGTATTGTTTACTATGTGGGGCTAATGGGAAAATGATTGGGCAGCTGCTATAATCCTTTCATTCGGGCACTGCTCTTCCTCCTGGCATCAGCAGTGCTGACGTTACCGCTGGACTGAAGCACTGCTGTACTTGTGTTTTCTGAACCAGTGCACAGACGTGAAAAGAACAGTGTGCAACACACATATTTTGTATGAAGAAATCTGAAACATTTTAAGAAACACCTTGTCTTAAACTGAAAAATGCTTTTTGTGATTAATACATTAAAATTTAAGGTCTACAGAAAGGCATAAAGAATAAAGTGAAAACCACCACTCAGAAATTGCTTATGTTAATATATCCATTTACTATTTTATTTTAGAGAGAGAGAGCACTCACTGCACGCACATGAGTGGGGGCGGGAAGAAAGAATGAGAATCTTAAGCAGGCTTCACACTTAGTGCAGACCAGACATGGGGCCGGATCCATGACTCTGGGTCCATGACCTGAATCAAAATCAAGAGCCAGACACTTAACCAACTAAGCTACCTGGGTGGCCCTGAAATGTTACTTTATTAAAAAAAATTTTTTTAAACAATTATTTATTTATTTTTGAGAGAGGCAGAGACAGCATAAGTGGGGGAGGGGCAGAGAGAGAGAGAGAGAGAGAGAGAGAGAGAGAATCCCAAGCAGTCTCTGTGCAGTCAGCACAGAGCCTGATGCAGGGCTTGAACTCACGAAACCATGAGATCATGACCTAAGCCAATACCAAGCGTCCAATGCTTAACCAACTGAGCCACCCAGGCGCCCTTGAAATGTTATTTTAAATCATGATTCAGTTCAACTTTTTGGCCTCTTATTTTCCTTTCCTTTGTTTTATGAAATGATGCAGGTAGTATAAAAGTCAGTGTGGCAGAGTGCAAGCTACTTTCAAAATTGAGGTTGAGGTGAGACTCTGACAATAAAATGTAAAGAATCAAGAAGGGATAAAATCAGCGGATCTGTATGAACAATCCAAGATACTGCAGATACAACTACAACAGGGCAGACAGATCTCACACTTGTGATTCCTGGTTCAGTGTTAGTCTTTGGGTCTATACTGTGAGCTCCACGAGGAGCTGTACTGTCCACAGTATCCCAAGCTCCTGGCACACTGCTGATCAGCGAATGTTTGCTGGATGGATGAATCTCAAGGACACATGTCAGAAATAAAGACATTTCATAATGCTGAATGTAAGCAACTGAATTATATTCTGACTAGAGAATGAATGTGCAACCAGAAAGGGGATAGTGTACACTGCATACCTAGTAAAAGTGGAGTTTGAAGAGGCAAAATTAAAAATCACTGGTTCCAACAACCTAAGAATCTACAGCAGCAGGAAGTGTTCTATAATGCTGAGGGATGTTTCAAGTTCTCATGATCCAATGACATTAGCCACTGAGATATTCCTGCTCACTCCTCTTGCCCTGAGCCTGCACTCACCACACACATCACTTAATTTCCCGTGCGTGTGTGTAAAAGGCAGCAGCATGAGCCCCACTCTGTCGGTGACTCTTCTCGTTGGGCTGGGAGCCAGAGTCTGTCTCCTGAAATCTGACGGTCTCTGACTGCTGTTTCCGTGTTGAACATCTAAACCTGAAATAGCATGAGCACCTATTGCGGGGAACAGACTAGTGTGTGAGGTGGCCCCAGTATCCCCACTTTCTGGAGTCCGTATTTGTGTGACCCTCTCCCCTTGAATGTCACGGGGCCTGTGATTGCTCCTAACCAACAGAACACAGTGGAGACCAGTCAGGTGGCAGTTGCCTGTACTCAGTCCGCAGCTGTAGTCACCCAGGATTCTGATACCAAATCACATGGGGTGTGGTCTGCTCACTGGAAAGGGATTATTTATTTTATAATCTACCTTTTGTGTCATTTAACACGTTTCCAAATGGTTGTTTTGCTTTAAAAAATGTCAAAAAGGGGCGCCTGGGTGGCTCAGTTTGTTAAGCATCCAACTCTTGATCTCAGCTTAGGTCTTGATCTGAGGGTCATCAGTTCAAGCCCCACAATGGGCTCCACTCTGGCTGTGGAGCAGACTTATAAATAAACAAACAGGGGCACCTGGGTGGCTCAGTCATTTGAGCATCTGGCTTTGGCTCAAGTCATGATCTCATGGTTGGTGGGTTCGAGCCCCGCATTAGGCTCTTTGCTGACAGCTAGCTTGGAGCCTGGAGGCTGTCTTCAGATTCTGTGTCTCTCTCTCTCTCTGACCCTCCCCTGCTCATGCTGTCTCTCTCACTCTCAAAAATAAATAAAACATTAAAAAAAATTTTAAACAAACAAATAAATAAATACTAAAATATCTCAAAAAAACAATAAATAAAGAATGACTTCAACAAGTTTTTTCATAACACTGGCTCTGTGCTGGCCAGTGGAAGCAAATTATAAAATAAACCTAATTTGCCATAAGAGATAAAATCACAAGGGATACAGTTTCACCCCATCAGACTGGCGAAACTCAAGTGTGGCCAGATCAAGTATTGACAGGAATATACATGAAACAACAGGAACAGCAGATGGGAGTGTGAATCAGCACCACCACTTTGGAAAGCAATCTTCAACATCTAGTAAAGCTGAAGATGCACAAACTCCATGACCCAATGATGCCACTGCTAAGAAATATCCCCAGAAACTTCTCAAAGATGTTCATAAAGAGACACTTATTAGACTACGGAAGGTAGCATTGTTCCTAAGAGCAAAAACGTAGATGCTGGGGGCAGGGGAAGTGGACTGAACACTCATCGTCAGGCAAATGGATGAACAAACCAGGACACGCTCATGCAATGGAAAAACAACCAGTTGTGGAAATAAATGGATTAGAATTACAAGTCCCAGTGTGAATGAATCTCACAAATATATTAAGTAAAAAGGCAAGGTGAAGAAGGATATGGACACCACGAAGACCTTTTTTATAAAGACTCAAAATACACCAAACAATATGCTGAATCTATGTCTATAAATCTATATCTATGTCTATCTGAATCTATGATGAGCATGGAAATGGCAGACACCAAGTTAGAGTCATACTGGTCTCTGAGTAACAGACAGAGGAGATCAGCATAGGGATACAGAGGGCTTTAACTAAATATACAGTGCTTTACTTTTTTTTTGATGTTTTACTTCTGAAACTTAATTTTTCATTGTATCATTAAAAAGAAGATAACTCCTACCCACCCCCACTTAAAAACAAACATGTAAAGACCATGAGATGGAAAGAAGTCCAAGTGTTAGTCTCTGCAGTGAACACACATAATGCAATCTTGCCCTAGACATTCTGAGGACCATGAAATTAGGACAGTAACTAATCTTTATCAAATCTCTAGCCCTAAAGCATTTTATGCATACTTAGTATGTGATCTTATCTAAATGTTCTATTGCTATAAATGGCTATTGGTTAAATGTCCAACAGTAAAAGAGTAGTTAATTCAAACATGGCAAATCCACTCAAGAATATATCAATAGTTAAAGATAATGGTTCCTTGGGGCACCTGAGGTCGCTCAGTCAGCTAAGCATCTGACTCTTGATTTCGGCTCAGGTTATGATCCCAGGGTTGTGGGATCGAACCCTACGTCAGGCTCCATGCTGAGCATAGAGCCTACTTGGGATTCTCTCTCTCTCCCTCTACCCCTCTCCCCCATTCATGTGCCCTCTCTCTAAAATAAAAAATAATAAGAGTGGAAAACTTGGACTTTTAAAAAATAAAAAATAATAATGGTTACAAAGACTATGAAGTTAACAGAAAATATTTGTATGCTAGCTATAATGTCACTTTTTCCTAACAAGATTTTTAAAAGGGCTTATAGTACTATATAAAACCATAATTAGGGCCTGAAAACGAGAAGTTTGCTCCATTACAGCACAAGTTAGATGGTACAAACATTCTAACTTGAGTTTGAAGGACCTGCATATTTACAAAGTCACCCCTGCCATACTCCTGTCCTTCTCCTCCTTCCCAGGGTGAGGCACTCACGGGATCCGTGGCCTGTGGAGATGAATGGAGCAGTCACGGACAAGACAACCGCCACCCCACTGTGTGCAGAGGCCACCCCATCTGCCTTCCTCCCCTCTCCTGCCTGACCCACCACGAGGCCCTGCCTCTATGAGTGGACACTTCCTTGACTCGTGGCTACCTTTAAAGCCACCGTCCCAATCCACCCTGTGCCAAACTGCTGGCATTGTTCTGTGATGCAAATAGCCAGCATCTAGGTAAATCAAAAATTTTTTTTCAGTACAAAGAGGAGGAAGAGGACTGTGCAACTAATTCCAAAGCCAAAATATTATTGATAAAGAAGGCCAAAGAAAAACCACTGATAATGGCAGGAGGTTTCCACAAATTAACCACAGGGCTCAGACTGAAGGAGTACAAAGAAAACGAAAGAGCACAAATAAAGATACTCTGTCTTCTTCTTTTTTCTTTCTTTATTTTTTTAAATTTGAGAGCGACAGAGCATGAATAGGAGAGAGGCAGAGAGAGAAAGAGACACAGAATCCGAAGCAGGCTCCAGGCTCTGAGCTAGTGGTCAGCACAGAGCCCGGCGTAGGGCTTGAACCCACAAACTGTGAGATCATGACCTGAGCTGAAGTCGGACACTCAACCGACTGAGCCACCCAGGTGCCCCCCACTCCGTCTTCTTAATAGACAGCTCCCCTCTTCCTAAACTGGACAGAGTTTTGGAGAACAGATGAGCCACCCTTGCAAGAAATGTACTAGGCTAGCACTTTGGGGGATGGAAATAGCATTATGGTTATAAGAAATATCTGGGAGAAATTTGGGTAAGTCACCAAAGGAGGGGGCGTTATAACATCCCCCCTAGACAGCCCCTAAGACACTGATCATCCTCAGACCAAAATGTGCCTTTCTGGATACCTTAGTAAATGGCAAGTGAATCTCACCTGACATACCCTCACATTTCTTTCCAATTCTACATTACCCCAGCAACCCAGGAAGCCCTCCACTGTCCCAGGGGGAGTGTGGCACAGCTTCCACCTAAAAGTAATAATACTTTTTAAAACAATGTAGGGGTGCCTGGTTGAGCATCCGACTCTTGATTTTGGCTCAGGTCACAATCTCACAGTTTGTGGGTTCGAGCAATGCGTTGGGCTCTGTGCTGACCATGTAAAGCCCCCTTGGGATTGTCTCTCTCCCTCTCTCTCTCTCTGCCCCTCCACACCCTGCGTGCATGTTCTCTCTCTCGTTCTCAAAATAAATAAGCATCTTTAAAAAAGAAAAAACTTTCTTTTTTTACATTAAAAAATTTTTTAATGTTTTTTATTTATTTTTGAGAGACAGAGAGAGATAGTGCAAGCAGGTGAGGGGCAGAGAGAGAGGGAGACACAGAATCTGAAGCAGGCTCCAGGCTCTGAGCTGTCAGCACAAAGCCCGACGTGGGACTCGAACCTACGAACTGTGAGATCATGACCTGAGCCGAAGCCAGACGCTCAACTGACTGAGCCACCCAGGCACTCCTAAAAAAACTTTCTAAAACAATGTAAAGTAATAAACCAAAACAGAAATAGTGACATTGGGTACATTTTTATTCTACTTTTCCTTATTTTCAAAACACTTTAAGAAGTATGCTATTTTCACAATGACAAAAATTTAAATATCAACTTCTGGAATAAAAGAATGAACAAGAGAGCAAAAATAAAACAAAAAAATCAGAAATGACCCACTTACAGTATTCAAAACCAAGGGATAAGCCTGATTCTGGGTTTGACAGATATTCTATGGCTCAGAAAAATAAGTTTGTTGGGGTTCTTTTTTGTTTTGTTTTTTGTTTTTACTGTGGTTAAAAACACGTAACGCAAGAGTTGTCATCTTTAAAACATTTAACTGTGCAATACCGTGGTGTTCACTCTATGCATACTGTTGTGCCACAGATCTCTAGAGGCGCCGGCGTGGGTCAGCTGGTTCAGGGTCCTACTCGATTTCAGCTCAGGTCACGATCTCACAGTTTGTGAGTTACAGCCCAGAGCCTGCTTGGGATTCTCTGTCTTCCACTCTGCTCTTTCTCTCTCAAAAATTAATAAACTTAAAAATAATAATAATAAATAAATAACAAAAAGTGATCTCTAGAATGTTTTCATCTTCTAAAACTGAAACTCTGCACTCTTCAAGTAACAGCCCCCAGCGTGCTGTGAACTGTCACCCAAGCCCCATGCTCCTGGGCGCACACAATGAGGGTGAGCCCAGGGCCCTCACTGAAGCCCTCCTCAAGGCCCTGGATTGTCCTTACGTAGGGAATCAGGCATTGTGTCCAGGACCAGTGGCTGCCATCAGTGGGAGCCACCAACACAGCATTCCAAAAGCCTTAGGTTCCAGAGCCAGTGTTGAGTCCCTCCACAGGTCCCAAGGCAACTATTTCTAACGGCTTTTGTGAAAATGGCCTTGATTCCACTTTGCAAGACTTATTTTCTTTCCCTTCCACTCTATCACATTCACAAGAGGAATTCTGTTGAAGGTTGAAAGGTGAAGAATGGCTTTATTTCTGACCCTTAAAACAACAACAACAAGAAACTTAAAATGCTCAAACCATTTACGGTGGCTACCAGCAAGTGCAGGGATTGCTACGGAACTGAAGAGATTCAGTAAATCTGCAACATACACGTGGCCTCTGTCAGGTCCAGATGGCTCCACAAATGGACTGGAACCCCTAGGACCCAAGGAATGGCCACTGATAGGGCTTTAATCCACTCTCTACACCTTAGAACGATGTGAACGTTTTGAGGAGAACCTTTGCAAAAACAGATTGCTTTTTGTTCCCGTCTATTAATAACAGCTATTTTGAAATACTATTTAAATCTTCTATTGTTAGTTGAACTTTTCAGGGATTATGTCTCCCCAGCTGAGCTACTCTGGGGCAGCAGGGACATGCTACCGTATGAATCTGTAACCCTCATGACGCCCAACACAGCACCTTTTCACAGACACTCATAAATATTGGTTCGCTTGCTGGTTTTTCTCATCTGGTGAGGCCCACCGTTTTCATTATGGAGCTGCCCTGCCCAGATGACAGAGCAATTGCTGCCTCAAGGTCCCTTCGAGCTGTGAGCCTGGCAGCCTCCTTCAGGTGGCCCTGCAGTGTGCCCGGGTGCCCACACACGCACGTACCCACACCACAAAGAAGTGCCTTGATATTACTTTTAGGGTGTTTTATTATGATCAACAGCTATATTTGGCAACTTTTCTTTCTAGCATTAGAGAAGACACATTACCAAATGTTAAAAAGGGAATCTGCCAAATGCAACAGCTAGAACAGGAAAAATATTACTAAAAGCTGGTGTAAACTTTCTACCTACTAAATTACCTACACTCCCGGATGCACCAAGGGCCCGGATGCACCAAGGGCATGACTTTGTATACCCGTGTAGACAGGATGCTAGCTGTGACTTCTGGGTTCTAGCCTATATGCATCTCTGACTGAAAAGCTAAGGATTTGGCCCTGGAAGAAAGATCCAGCCTCCTGTTTCTGCCCTTTTTCTCATACACAGTGGGAGGGGGCTGGACGTCTCTGCTGAACACGGGAGTCTATGAGACACTCTTTTATTTGGAGTAACAACTTGAGTTCAGTGCACTAATTTTATAACTATTTTA
>PJEM01007308.1:14832-97634 GCA_004023845.1 Helogale parvula | reverse complement strand
GGTTCCTCAAGGTATGACACTGGGTGTCAGTAATGGTGGCTGCCAGGTTGGCCTTTTCGAGGGGATGTCCCTCTGCTTTAGCCCGTGCAGAGTTAGTCTCCATTCCTGTCCTCATGGTCCTTTTTCATGAACCTGTTGAACAAGAGCCGGACTGGCTGGGTGACAAGGCCGTCTAGTTAACATCCACAGAACATTCTATTTGCTGACTACTAAAAGCTTCCCTCATAGTTGAGGCCTATGGTGAGTATTTGTGTCACGTACATGGAAGCTCATGATCTGGAACCATTCTAAGAAATTCATCTTTCCCAAACCTCTTTGTCGTGAACTTCCAATCTTGTAAGACTCTCTGGTGTTTACATCATTAGTCATTGCCCACGCACTGGTACAGGTCCTGACCCCTTCATAGTGGAGCCTTTGGCACTATTCACATAGCTGGGAACGTTCCAGCAGGTCTATCCTTCCTCCTCTGTCCCCAGCCTCTTGTGCCCAAGTCTCTCAAGTAGTTTCCTTTATTGGCCACTGCTTATGATTCAGCAGTCAATCCTAACTTCAGGCCACGTCTCCTTCTAGACAAAGTGGAAAACCACATGCCCTGCTCCAAATTCTACCACCAGGACACTTTCCCTCCTCTGCTGTCCTTCAGGGTCATCTTAAGTGGGCTGATCAAACCACAGCAGTTCATTTCTGGCTGGTACCAGGGTGCTCTAGAGAGCCATGCATAAAGCAATTCCACGTTTTTCCTCCCGTCACCTGGGCTGAAGTCACTGTGGCAGTGTGGCGGGAATGGACACACTGAGAGTGAGTCCCACTTATGGACCCTTCCCCCATGGGAACTGCTGGGCAGAGGGTCAGATGCCAGTTCACGATGGGCAGCTTAGGTTACAAGCTGAGGTGCCCTTCGATCAGGTTTGCAGTCTACCGGAACCCAGAGAAAACTGAGGAGCTATTTCTCAAAAGAAAAATACTCACTTATGAAGGAAGAAGCATGGCTTCGCCTCCAAGCCCTCAGGGCCTGTTTACAGTGATCCATCTATCAGTGTCTTTGAGAGTCCTCTTGGAGCACTCTGATTTACCTCAGGCGCTCCGAACAATGGTCTGTTCAGTCATCAGTTCCGAAAGGCTGAACTACATGCACTACGCGGCCTGGACCAGGTAGGGAGGCCTCTTCTGCCCTCTCTTGCTCTGTGCCTTACTCACAGCTGGAGACTAGCAAATGGGCAGGAGCACCAGGACGGTGCTTCCAAAATCCAAAATGACCCATCAAGCACTGAGGCTCCTTCTAAGAGGTAGGAAATCCAAAGTGCAGCAACCTGTCCTTTGCTTTGGAGGGAATGTCCCGAAGTGTCTCAGAACATGTGACACCCAGAATTTTAATGAAGTGGCAGGATGCTATATTTTCATTAGATTTATCTTCCACCCTTTGGCACCTGCTTCTCTATCTTTGTCTCTGTCTCTCTTTTGTTCTATCAGTGTGTGGCCATCAGTGCCAGAGCCTGTGGGATGAAGTGACAGATACTTGGATTGAGTCTTGACCTCTATTCCGTCCTCCTTCTACCTGGGGAGGTGTAAAGCTAAAAACACTTCCCAGGCTCCTTTATAGTGGAGGTTCTGGATGTAAATTCAATTTCTTCAAGTAGATGCGCCCACAGGAGATTTGGGAAAGCGGAAGTAAGGCAGAAGTCATCTCTCTGCAGCTGTGGCTGCTGGCAAGCGCGATCCGTTTCAAAGACCTGGAGCAGCTTCTGGTTTTTCTCACTGGACTGACTGATGCAGGAGGGTCAAGGCTCCTGCAGACTAAATTAGGGCATAGAACAGCAGGTGGGCTTCTCTGAGGCAGATTTATAAGGCTAATTGCTTCTCGTATATTCTTTGTCATAGTGGAGAAGAATGCATTTGCCTGATCAAGTTCCGGGGGTTGTTCTGATATCCGTCCTCCCCAAAGCCACATCTGGGACATCATTGCAGTTAGGGCCACCGTTTGATTATGCTTACAATATTCTTCGGCCATCTTCAAGACTGTCTGTCTTTTCCAGTTCCCTAACGATGACACTGATATAAATGTGACAGAAATCACCACCTCTGCATATTTTAAGTCTTTAATGGTGGCATTAATCTTTGTGATGCTCTCAAGATCTTTTATTTTAGTTTACATTTTATGGGAATGAGGAACTTCAAAGACTTGCACTTTGTTTTTCCTATAATGAAAACTATTAACCAACCTATGGCCTGAGAGCCAGTGCAGGATTCTGCCAGTAGTTTGAGATATTTATTCTTTTTTTTTTAATGTTTATTTTTGAGAGAGCACACATGAGGGAGAGGCAGAGAGAGTTGGGGACAGATGATCTGAAGCGGGGGGTCTATGCAGACAGCAGCAAGCCGGATGTGGGGCTCGAACTCAACGAATTTTGAGATCATGACCAGAGCTGAAGTTGGTCACTCAACCGACTGAGCCACCCAGGTGCCCTTTAAGATATTTATTCTAATTATGCAAATGAGGAAAAACTAGCAGATGGATTTAAGAGCTAGATCTATCCTTGAGTGGACTTCGATCAAAACTCCATTTATCACTAGACTCCCTATGCTTCATATTTTCTCTGGGTGCCTAGCCTCCCACCTGTCCCACTGTGATTTCCCCTGGACTGCCAGGGCCAGAAGCCTGCAAACTACATTTCCCAAACTCTATTGGTAGCTGGGTCCCAGTTAGGTTCTGCCAACGGGAGGCACTTGGTTATATTCAAAGGTGGGAGGAAGGGAGAAACCTTTCTGCTTCAGGAGGTACCTTGGCTTTGGCAGCAGTGGGTCCTCCAGCATGGTCAGTAGTGAGTGTGGGGTTGTAGGCTTCAGCCCCAGGGCAGCAGCGATTTCCTGGGCTCCGGATAATGCTATCTCTCTCCCTCTTTCTTCAGTACTTCCAATATCTTGGTGACCAAACCCCTGCATTAAAGTCTTCTCTGCTTGAAATCTGTAGGGTGGTCTCTGTTTTCTTGATTAGACGTTGATCCATACATTTCTGTAAAGCCCATACTCTAGCATAGCACAGAAGCATCCTGAGTGTCCAGGAATTTGTGTGGTCGTTGTCTGATTGTTCCCAAAAGGTTTGAATATTTGAGCACAAGTTCTTTGTAGAAAGGCAGGAGAAAGACTCATGGTATGGTCCTGCAGGTTACTGTTGGGTCTTTCCTTAAGGATCCCTAACTTCCTTTTTATTCAGTGATCTACACACCTGAACCTACTCAGCTATGGACACTGGATGAAAATCAAAACTGTCTACTGGGGCGCCTGGGTGGCTCAGTCAGTTAAGTGTCCGACTTTGGCTCAGGTCATGATCTCACGGTTTGTGAGTTTGAACCCTGCATTGGGCTCTGCACTGACAGTGTGGAGCCTACTTGGGATTCTCTCTCTCTCTCTCTCTCTGCTTCTCTCTATCTCAAAAAAAAATAGAACAAAACTGTCTATTACATCAAAATAGGACTTTGTTCACTGGGGGTGGAAGTATTTTTTTTCCTGTTACTATTATAAAAATTAAATAAGAATTTAGTAGGCCATCCCTGATCAGTTAGTTGTTTCCAAAAATCTCTGTGGATCAAACCACTCTGATTTCATGCCAATGCTGCTGCTTATTAGCAAGACTTCCCATTTTGTATTTGTTGGGTAACTGCCGTCACTTGGGCCATTTCCCTACAGAGTCCTCCCTTCCTCCTTGGGACGAGAGTGCATTGCCATTATAGACCCATCCACCATCATTTCTGGCTTAGAGATGATTGTCAGTAAAGTGCTTTTTAATGATTTTGGCACTTCCTTCATCAATTGTCCTTTGGCTTTGGTAAAGGAGGTGAATTCTGAGCATTTTCAAGGAATATAATTATTGGGTTGGTCAGCAAGATGCATAGACAGATTCAATAAATCATCCTGACTCCTGAGATCTTTGAATTTATTCCTCAGGTTTATGGCAAGAGATTTCCACTGTCATACAAATTAATTATAGGTCAGTATTGTATGCAGGCTTGCATAAATCAACACTTCAATTGCTAGAATAACAGTTACCAGCCATCAGAGGAAGCTCACTGGATGCAGACTCTCCAGTGCGTATACTCAAACCAATAAATTCATTTTGATCTGAAATCACATTCAGGCTTTCCTTATTTAAGTACCCTCCAAATTTTCCTCCATATATATATATATATATATATATAGTCCCCTGCTTTTTCATCAACTAAAATAGCAGATTCCTGCAATTGCTTTCTTTGGGTAGACCTCCTTTTCCCTCGTTTTTGTCTGCTTTTCATCCTCCAGGACATGTTATGCTTGGGCTCTGGTTCTGGCTAAGGGGCAAGAAGGGACTTCAGTTTTCTTCAGCAATGAAGGTTCAATCTTATCAATTAAGGAAGGATGGAATTCTTCAGGTAAAGGAGGAGGGAACATTTCCTTGGAGCTCAGCAGACAACACTATATTCTTGCTAAGAAATTCAATCCAGCGGTTCCTGGGTGGCTCAGTTGGTTGAGCGCCTGGCTTCGGCTCAGGTCATGATTTCGCGGTTCATGGGTTGAAGCCCTGTGTCGGGCTCTGTGCTGACAGCTAGCTCAGAGCCTGTCGCCTGTCTTTGGATTCTGTGTATCCCTCTCTCTCTGAGAGGGATCCCCCTCCCCTGCTCACGCTGCATGTGTGTGTGTGTCTCTCTCTCAAAAAAAAAAAAAAAGAAATTCAATCCAGTTTCATAATCTAGATTAAATTTATTAGAAGAACTTCTCTTAATTGACCTACACTTAACTGACTTGCTGAATTAACTGATAACTCCCATTATCACTTTTTTTCCACACTTAAAAAAAAAGTTTATTTGAGAGAGAGAGAGCCCGAGAATGGAAGGGCAGAGAGAGAAGGGGGGAGAGAAAATCTCAAGTGGGCTCCACTGTCAGTGCAGAGTGCACAACCTGATGCAGGGCTCGAACCTATGAACCAGGAAATCATGACCTGAGCTGAGATTAAGAGTCAGAGTCAGACACTTAACCAACCCAGGCATCCCCTCTGACACTTTTTTAAAAATTAAGGTAAAATTCACCTAACATGCACTCAGTCATTTAAAAGTGTACAGGTCAGTGGCATTTAGTGTATTCACAATGCTGTGCACCATCACCTATTTCTAGTTTCAAGTGCACACCTTTCTAAGTGCAGAGCTCTGTGTGAGCTGCACAGGTTTAAGCTGGTCTGCCTTTCACCCACCCCTGATCCCCGGGGCTGTCCTCCTGTTTCTTAGGCACATCTCAATCTTTTTTAATGTTTAATTATTTTAAATGTTTATTATTGAGAGACAGAGCATGAGCATGGGAGGAGCAGAGAGAGGGGGAGACATAGAATCTGAAGCAGGCTCTAGGCTTCGAGCCATCACCACAGAGCCTGCCTGACGGGGCTTGAACTCACAAACTGCAAGATCACGACCTGAGCTGAAGTCAGATGCTTAAACAATTGAGTCACCCAGCGGCCCCCATCCCAATCTGTTTTTAGAACCTTCCTATAAGCTCTTTCCCTGCCTGGAATGCTGGTCTGTTTAACCTTAGCATGGCAGCTGAAAGGTTGCCAACTAAGAGAGGCCATCCTTGACCTTCAGTCCAACATAGCCACCAAATCACTATGTTGGATTGCTAACCTGTTTTAATTCTTCTTTATGCTCTTTATATATTTTCTTTTTTTAGTTGTTTTTTGGTTATTAGACTTCTCTCCCTGTTACGGGTTGGACTCGGCATGTACCTGCACCCCCTGCCCCTGCACATTCCTTTTTTGAAGTCCTAACCCCCAGCACCTCAGAAACGTGACCTTGTTTGGAAAATAGGGTTGTTGCAAATGTAATAATTTGTTGAGACGAGGTTGTACTAGGGTAAAGTGAACCCCTAATTAAATAGGACTAGTGACTATATAAAGGGGAGGTCTACACACGGAGATATATACAGGGGAAATCTACACACAGATATATATATAGAACAAGAAGAGGGCCAGCTACCAGTCCAGCAGAGAGGCCAGGGACAGATCCTTCCTTTAGAGCCCTCAGAAAAAACCAACCCTGTCCACACCTTGACTTCCCCCTCCAGAACTTCGAAAGAACGAATTTCTGCTGTTTATGCCAGCTTAATAGAATTTTGACACTGCAGCGCAAACAAACTGATACACCCGCTATGAGAACTGAGCTCCGCGAGAATGGCCAGCTGGTTTGTCGTGTTCACAGCTATCCCACAACATGTCTGTACTGTTCCTGGGCACCAGGTACCGCTATTTAACTGCTTCACTTGCATACAAGACCCTGAAAGCTTTTCAAGAGAAGAGGCTGTCGCGGTGTTCATAAAAAACCTGTTGAGTTAGATGAAACCATTTCACTCTTTCCAGAATTTCTGCGGAGCATCGGCAGGTAATGCGGACTGACAGGTCAGAGCTCATAATCTCCGGGCCACTTTAATATGCACGTCGTGCTTTCAGCTCTCCGGACAAAGACGCCGACACTCGCAGGTCCCTCGAGTAGGACTCAGAAGACCGAACCGAGTTCCAGCCTGGTGCAAACGTCGGTTTTTGCCCCTTTTGGCATCTCGGGACTTGTAGTTTTGTCCACTATATCTTTGCTGGAGAAACGAACTCTGAGACCACAACTCCCGTCACCGCGCGAACGCTGGCGCCATCAGAGCGCAGCCTCAGGAGGGGGCGCGGGCGCCGTTGACTCACCCGCTGGCCGAAGGGCCCGCCTTCAAGAGCCTAGAAGCCCCTATGATTGGTCAGTTGCCTTGCCTTTCACGGAGGGGGCGACAGGTGAATGAAAGGGGGGCGTGTCGGTGTGCCATAGGCTCTGCGGCCGCAAGTCTGGATCCCGCTCAAAGGTGAGAGCTGAGAAGCGGGTTCGCGCTACCTCTTTCATTGGTTTGGGGAGAAATCGGGGCGCCCCAGGAGGTCCGCCTTGAGTTGGGGGAACGGACAGAGAGCTCCCCTCTTGGTCGGCCTCCCTCGAACCTCCCGACCCTGGCTGCTCCCGAGACCCCCGCTGCCACCGGAATCTGAGCTGGATGACCAACCCTTCCCTCCCTCCAGAGTGGGGAGCGGTGGCTTGGAGGCAACTGTCCCCCCTTCCCTGGCATTGCGCTCTCTCCTCGCGTCGTCCAGCGGGGTGGTCCTGGCGCCCGCCCATTGCGATGGTACCGGGGCGCGAGGGCTCGGCCAGATTGGGGCAGTGCCCATCAC
This sequence comes from Helogale parvula, assembly GCA_004023845.1. Taxonomy (NCBI): domain Eukaryota; kingdom Metazoa; phylum Chordata; class Mammalia; order Carnivora; family Herpestidae; genus Helogale; species Helogale parvula. The sequence continues at coordinate 90,421 of PJEM01007308.1, read as the reverse complement.
AGCGATGGTCACTTGATCTGCAGGAGGCCACGAGAGAGACAAGGCCCCTGTTTTCCACCCTCAGGAGTCAAAGATCGGTCCAGTAACTGGTTCCAGTGTTCTCCGCAGGGTCGTCTGTCTCTGGAAGGTGGGGAAGGGGATGGAGATCCCCTTGTCTTGGGAACAATTTAACAGGTGAACCCAAGGTGCAGTTGACCCTGATTTTTTCTGTGGAAATGGAAACTCTTCTCCCGTGTCGTTTCCTTCCACTCCACGCGTTGAGAGAGGCGTGACTTCCCTAGCCCTATGGGAATCAGGTTGGCATAGTGGTTAAGAATGTCCACTCTGAAATCAAACCAGTTTTGGTTCCAGTCCTGCCTGGGACATGTTAACTACAAATCTGAACCTCAATTTCCTCCCCTGAAAACGAGGATATAACGATGACATCTACTGCATTGGGTTATTGTGAGGTGAAAGTTAATTAATGCTTGTAAAGTACTGTCTATGGTCCTTCATGAAGAGTGGTATTGAGCAAATGCTAGCAATGAATGAGCAGGTTTTCATTATCCTCAGGTTGTTGAGACTGAAGGAGTCTTGTCAGAGTCGGCGGGTGGAATTCAAGGCTGGTTTTGGTGCCTGCATGGAGGTAGTCATGTGATCTGGGTAGCATTCCCTCAGGGATGTGGGAGTGTGCTGCAGGTAATAGTGTTGGCATCGGCTCTCTCCCAGGAGACATGCACTGTACTTGGCTCATTGTTCTATTCCTGGCATCTTCCTTGTGCTTAGCCAGGAACCGTTGAATTGGAACAGTGAGAGGGCTGGGGGTTCCCTACCAGTGAGGATAAATGTACTTCTGAGAGCAGTATACCCAAAGAGCTTCTTTCCAAGGAGAAGTAGTGATCCTCAGCATGTCCCAAGGTTGCAAGGCACCAAAGGCAAGTGATAGGAATAAAGATTTCCACAGTCTATGCCAAATATAGGGTTGGGGAAAGGGTTGTGGACAGACTTTTGCCAAGTTAAGGAGTATTGACGTGACCCAAGAGAATCTAGATTATTTGCAGGGAAGAAGCCAAAGGAAATGGGTTTGGGGTGTACTATTGCTGGAAAGGAGCATCTTCCAGTGAAAGATGGAAGTACTCTGTAGATAAAACTGTTCTTCAGCTGAGAAATGTTGGGCGTACACCGGTTTATCTCCCTGATTGGCCAACTCCTTATTCCTCTGCCCCTTCTCCTTTACCCCCTTTGTTTAAAAATTAGAATTGAAAGCAATACATGCACCTAGTAAAACATTCTAACAGGTTGAAAATGAAAAGTGAAGGTCCCTCCACATACCTCTTACCCTTAACCTCTCTTCTCAAGGCTATCTATTATTAACCTTACATTTTATTTATTTTATTTTTAAATTTTTTACATTTATTTATTTTTGAGAAGCAGAGTACAAGTGGGGAAGGGGCAGAAAGAGCGGGAGACTCAGAATCTGAAGCAGGCTCCAGGCTCCGAAGCTCGAACCAGCGAACTGTGAGATCATGACCTGAGCCAAAATTGGATGCCCAACCGACTGAGCCACCCAGGCGCCCCTAACCTTACATTTAAAAAAATCATGCTTATGCAGATGGGATCATACGGTACCTTCTGTTTTGGCTCTTGTCTTTTTCTCTCAGTATACCTTGGTGACCTTTCTCCTGTGTGATTGCACCTCATTTATTTAACTTGTCCCCTGTTGGTGGACATTCTTTTTACTTTTGCACTAGTACAAAAACCTGGTAAATGGACGTCTTTGAACTTGTAATTTGATGTTTTTTTGGTAACACATCCAAAAGGGTAAATTTTTATATTGAAATTTCTGGGACAAAAGAAGTGTGCATCTTAAGTTTTAATAAATATTGCCAAATTTTTCTCTAAAATGGTGTTCCAAATTACATCTGCATCAACAGTGGATATTAGCACAGGACAGTTGAAAAATGTGATTTTACTAGTCGGATAGGTTTTCTTTCAGTTCTGAGGAAGTGCGTAAAGTATGGTATTGAAATGTTGCATTTTCCTGTATCTTGTTTTTCCCTTCATATTTTTCTTTTTTTTTAAGTTGATTTATTTAGTTTGAGAGAGAGAGAGAGAGACAGAGAGAGACAGAGAGAGAGAGAATGAGCAGAGGAGGAGCAGAGAGAGATGGAGAGAGCATCCCAAGCAGGCTCTGAGGTGCGGCGGAGCCCGAGGTGGGGCTTGAGCTCATAACCCGTGAGATCATGACCTGAGCCGACTTGATGCTCAGGTGACCGTCATTAACCACCCAGGCACCCGCTTCATTTTTTTAAATGTCTTTTTTATTTTTTAATTTATTTTGAGAGAGAGAAAGAGAGTGTGTGTGCATGAGTGTGTGAGTCAGGGAGGGACAGAGAGAGGGAGACAGAGGATCCAAAGCAGGCTCTGCACTCAGCGCAGAGTCCAATGCGGGGCTCAAACTCATGAACCTTGTAAGATCAAGACCTGAGCCACCCAGACACCCCTCCCTTCGTATTTTGATTGCCAAAGACAGCAGCAGGAACTTCTTGGAAGGCTTGGTTGGAACAGTCAAAAAAGGTGGGAATGAAAGTGAAGCCTTAGTCCTGTGACAACTTTCAGGGCTGATTTATTTGGGAATAGGAGAATTTTGCAGATATCTGACAGTTGTCTTCCTTTCTGAAGCAAATTTTAACTACTTTGGATGAGGGGCGCTTGGGTGGCTCAGTTGGTTAAGCGTCCGGCTTCGGCTCAGGTCATGATCTCACAGTTTGTGGGTTCAAGCCCCACGTCGGGCTCTGTGCTGATGGCTAGCTCAGAGCCTGGAGCCTGCTTCGGATTCTGTGTCTCCATCTCTCTGATCCTCCCCTGCTCTCACTGTCTCTGTCTCTCAAAAATAAATAAAAACCATAAAAAAAATTAAAAAAAAAACTACTTTGGATGAAAAAATCACAGAAATTATGCCATAACTTCCTTGACTTTAAAATGAATATAAACAGGGGTGCCTGAGTGGCTCAGTCGGTTAAGCCTCTGACTTTGGCTCAGGTCATGATCTCATGGTTCATGAGCCCCACATCAGGCTCTTTGCTGACAGCTCGGAGCCTGGAGACTGCTTCAGATTCTGTGTCTCCCTCTCTCTCTCTGTTCTTCACCTACTCATGCTGTCTCTCTCTCTCTCAAAAATGACTAAAAACATAAACAATATTTAAAAAATAAAATGAATATAAACAGATAAGCATCTTCTTGAGGACTTAGGCCCATCACTTATAGTTCCGGGCTATAATTTAGTGCTGTCCTAAGGCTAGTTTGATATATAGGAGCATTTAATACTGCTTCACTAAATGGACTCAGGCTGATGTTTCAAAAAAGTTTCTGGGTCTATTTTTTAAGAAATATTTTTTACCTTTTCCTCATTGTCAGTTCTCACTTTTTTGGTTTACTTGCTTATAGAGGATCCGCTCTGCTTCTCTCCCTGAGGGGTTGTCTAGTTTCTAAACTGAAACAAGTGAAATGCATCACTTGTTATAAATATGTATCAAGTAGGTGTGAACTGCCAGTTAATAAGGTTGTTGTGGGTGTTTAATGAGTATAGGTCATGTAGTTCGTACATGGGAATCGATTTTGCCAGTCGAAGAGCCCTTTTTGTGGGGAGGAAGTGCCTGGTTTTTGGCTGGTTGGGGTATTGTGGTATTGCATTTATAGAAAGGAAGAGTGCTAAGGAGTTGTGAATCGTGGTTGGCAGCTCTAACTGGGCCTTTTGTGATTCCTGGAGAGGGAGGTGATGTACTTGGTTCTAGAAACTTGCCTGAGCTCAATAGGTTGGTACAATAAAGGGGTAGTCAATGGATTGTTCTGGAAACCGAAGCTCTGCGGCTTGTCACTCGCTCTAAAGGCCAATACTGGAGAGACAAGTTTTGATTGGAAAAGATTGTCAGTTTTATTCAGAAGCCCAGGGACCTGGGGAGAAGGCGGACTCTTGTCCAAAAGGCAACACTGAGGTTTCTGCCTGACCCAGGGATTTCTAAAGGGATTTAATAAGTTAAGGGAGTACCATGGCCTTTGACATTTCTTGATTATGTGAGGACGTGATGATGCCAGCTACAGAATTATCTCAGTGCTCAGCGGTTATGCAAGAAGGTCTGGTTCCTTGGTACCCAGGGGGTTGTGCAAACGTACTCTGTTGTTTCTGCAAAGGAGGGCAAGGTTTGCAGATGCGTAAAGGGAGGTCAGCAAAGTCATTTGTGTGACCTTAAAAAAGAAAAATATGTTGCTAAACATTTTACTGGGCTAATCAGAAAGCTGGTGGCTTCAAACAGACTTGCTGGCCTCTGTGGCCTAGGAAAGTTCTGGTCCTTCATTCCCCAAGGCCAGTGGTTTGCAAATCTTAAAGAAAGTAAATTAGTTCTGTTACAGATCAAGGGCCTTAAGTGACGTAGGTTAACCCTTCAGACCCAGCTGGAGTGCTGTTACTGGCTGGATCTGTGGTTTGGGTAATGGGAAAAGACGGAAGAGAGAGAGCTCAGAGAAGGTCAGCATCTGTCTTTCTCACTAGCAGAAGGATGTTAAACTTGATTTATACCTGTTCTACTTAGCAATTAAGAAAGGAGTATTCCTTTGTACTCACCAAACTTACTTTGTCCAAAGCACTCTGCCAGATGCTATGGGAGATAGCAAATGAATTAAGACACGGCTTGTACCTTCAAAGGCTTGTAGTTCCCTGATAGAAAAGGGTTAGGACCTAAAGTTTAGAGGAGTGAACCAAAGGATAGTGGGGTCAATCAGTTTTGAGTCTCTCAGTTGCAAGAGATAGAAAACCCAACTCAGACCAGCTAAGACAAGAAGGGACCTAGCTGGCTTCTGGCACAGCCTAAGTTGGGGCTCAGATGGTGTCCTGGCCTCCATCCGTTGCTCCTGCCTGAACTGAGCTGTCATTTTTCTTGGGCGGTTCCCTTGGTGGTGAGGCAACATCTTTGACATCCACATGGCCACCGAGTAGAGAGTGCTCTTTTCTGGATCTCCCAGTAAACATTTCATTGGTTTTCATTGCTCTGACCAAGCCACGTGGCCATCTCTGAGCTAATCACTGTGGTCAGAAGATGGGATGCGTTGATTGTGTTAGCCTTTGTTATATCTAGAGCCTGGGGATGTGTGGCCAGCTTGGTGCAAAACACACTGGCCAGTGGAGCACCTGGGTGCCTCACTTGGTTAAGCATCTGACTGGCTCAGGTCATGAGCTCCCCGCTTGTGAGCTCGAGCCCCACGTCAGGCTCCGTGCTGATGGTTCAGAGCCTGGAGCCTGCTTTGGATTCTGTGTCTCCCTCTCTCTGCCCCTCTTCTGATTACATGCTCTCTCTCTCTCTCTCAAAAAAAAGTAAAATTTAAAAAATTTTTAAAAATTCAAAATACATTAGCCACAAATGGGGAAAGCGTAGTTCTATCAAAGCCAGAAAAGGCACTAAAACTGCAAGAATGACGACTGTATGCTATCTAGCCCAAGAGTCCACCAATAGGTGTGTGCCAAGACTGGTGAGTATGGTCTCTGAGTTCCGTATCAGGATGGAACTATGAGTCTTAGATTTGGGTATTATCTATATTTTGAGTCTTTTAAGAATTTTTAAAAAAATGTTTATATTATTTTTGAGAGAGAGACAGAGAGATAGATCGTGTGAGCAGGGGCAGAGAGAGAGGGGGACACAGAATTCAAAGCAGGCTCCAGGCTCCGAGCTGTCAGTACAGAGCCTGACGAGGGGCTCAAACCCATGAACCACAAGATCATGACTTGAGCCGAAGTCGGATTCTTAACCAACTGAGCCACCCAGGCGCTCCAGTGTCTGATTCTTAATATATTGGCTCAGGTCATGATCTCATGATTCATGAGATCCAGCCCCTCTCTGTACTGTCAGCACACAGCCTGCTTGGGATTCTCTCTCTCCCTCTCTCTCTCTCTCTCTCTCCTTCTCTCTCTCTCTCTCTCTCAAAAATAAATAAATAAGGTTTAAAAAAAAAAGAAAGAAAAATTAATTGGTAAATTAACTTCAAAAAACACAGGCTACTCCAGAGCAGCAGCGGCTGGTGGAGACATGGAGGTGCAATCCTATTATGCCAAGCTCTTGGGGGAGTTGAATGAACAGCGAAAGAGGGACTTTTTCTGTGACTGCAGCATCATTGTGGAAGGGCGGATCTTCAAGGCCCACAGGAACATTTTGTTTGCCAACAGCGGCTACTTCCGAGCGCTGCTCATTCACTACATCCAGGACAGCGGGCGGCACAGCACCGCCTCCCTGGACATAGTCACCTCCGATGCCTTCTCCACCATCTTAGACTTCCTGTACTCGGGGAAGCTGGATTTGTGTGGGGAGAACGTGATCGAAGTCATGTCGGCGGCCAGCTACCTGCAGATGAACGAGGTCGTGAACTTCTGCAAGACCTACATCCGGTCGTCCCTTGATATCTGCCGGAAGATGGAGAAGGAGGCTGCTGTGGCCGCCGCAGTGGCGGCGGCGGCGGCTGTGCATCAGGTGGACAGCGGAAGCCCCAGTTCAGGCAGGGAAGGGACCTCCTATGACACCAAGAGCTTGGGCTCCTCTCCAGCCAGGGGAGAGGAGGGTGTGGACTGTCCAAGAGAGTCCCCTTGCGGTGCCTGCAGAGACTGCCACCCGCTGGAACTGGTGGTGAAGGACAGCCAGGGCAGTGGCCCAGCTGACAGTGACCTCTCTATTCTGCCCAAACAGATAGAGCCCAAGGTGGAGTTTGATGCCGACGAGGTGGAGGTGGAGCTGGGGGAACCGCTGCAGCCGTATGCCACCCCGCTCAGCCTGGCCCACGTGGACGAGGGTTTGCTCGGTGGCCAGGCCGTCGACTTGGCTTACAGTAACTACCACGTGAAGCAATTCCTGGAGGCACTCCTGAGCAACGGTGCCGTCCCGAGCAAACAGGATGGGGACCATCACTTTTCTCGGAGTTTGGAGGGAAGACCAGATGGTGTGGGAGGAGCCGTGAGTGCCGTGATGGATGCCCAGACCGACTGGTATGGAGAGGACTCAGGTGAGCTCCGTTAGCATTCAGCGTCTCTGCGGGTCATTTAGCATGCACACCTGTGCCTTATCGGCTCCATCATCACCATTGCCATTGTCACTGCCATCATTGTCACCACCATCATTACCACCACATTATCACCTCCGCCACCAGTAGGTGTTTATTGAGCACCTTGCTATGTGCAGGGCATTGTCTCTCTCTGTGTGTTCATATTTTACCTCTACAACTAGAGTATAAGCCTGTTGAGGGCAGCTTGAAGACGTGGAAAGAATCTACTGTCTTTTACTAATAACAGGTAGGATTTCAGTTAAATCAGTAAATCTCTTTGAACCCATTTTGTTCTGGAGATAATCATCCCTGCCTTGCCTTTCTCATAGCATTGAGGACCAGACGAGAAGGTTTTCAGATTTTTTTCTCATGTATGATAACATATTCCAGACAGGTGAGAAGTGTATTCTTCTCTGTGTCAGCCTTGGTGCGGGCACATAGCAGTCATGCAGTTGTGGTTGATGGTGCCTCTACTTGAGAATATCTAAGACAAGTTACTATTTGACTTTATGTGAGTAAATTTCTTATATCCTTTGGTAGGATTTAAAAATATATTTCAGGAGCACCTGGGTGGCTTATTCGGTTAAGCATTCGACTTCGGCTCAGGTCACAATCTCACAGTTCGTGGGTTTGAGCCCCGCATTGGGTTCTGTGCTAACAGCTTAGAGCCTGGAGCCTGCTTCAGATTCTGTATCTCCCTCTCTCTCTGCCATCGCCCTTCTGCTGCTGCTCATACTCTGTCTCCATCTCTCTCAGAAATAAATAAATATTTAAAAAATTTTAATGTTGATAACTCTAAAGACCTGTGTGTTTTAATGAAGTCATCAACTTGATTAGAAAGGAAAGGAAATTTTTATATCAGGAATATATTTTATTTTATATAAGGAATATCAGAAATATCAGGAATGTTTTTTACTCCTTTTTTAAAAAGGAAAATTTTATTTTAATTATTTTCCTTTGGTAGGCTTTTGTGTTTTAAGAGAACTTGGTTGTTCCCCTAAACAATTCTGAGAGATGAGTTAATGTGAATAACTCTCCTGAAAAGGTGGGGTAACTGTGTTGTAAAGTGTTTTGGAGAGAGAAATAGATTTGGCCACTGACTTCCTGATGAAAGTACCCTATAGCTTCCAGAACCTCAAGCCAAGAAATTAATGAATCTCAATTTAAATTCACCCTTCAATACTGAGCGGTGAAAGTATTTTAGATAAGGGAGATCAGCTGCTTTTATTTGTCACTAAATGGCTGTCTTGAGATGTTAAATTTCATTTTTTAAAGCAAGAACGCTCTGTGTGTCTGATTAAAACTAGGCTCGGAAACTTGAAAATGCTCTTTCTGATCCTCAGGGACACTGGCTTAACCAGCAGTTAGAAGGTAGTGGCTGTTTCCAGTGAACACACTGTGGGAATGGGTTGAAATCTCATTTCCGGGCATAATAGCATTTCACAGATGGTGACCACCCTGTCACATCCATTAGACCCTCCTGAGCTTGGCAGGAGAGTGTGGAGAAACCAAGACCCACAAGGCTTTGGTGAATTTGCTAAGAATGCAGAGCTGGTAAGTAGCAGAGCTAAACCTAGCAATTGGGGCTGGCTTCATCTCCTTGAAACAAACTCTGAAGGCAGTACAAATGAATAGAGGGTTTCTTTTATTTTTTTTAAAGGTTTATTTATTTTTGATAGAGACACAGAGTGTGAGTGGAGGAGGTTTCAGAGAAAGAGGGAGACACAGAATCAGAAGCAGGCTCCAGGCTCTGAGCTGTCAGCACAGAGCCTGGCATGGGGCTCGAACCCACGAACTGTGAGATCGTGACCTGAGCTGAAGTTGGTTGCTTAACCGACTGAGCCACCCAGGCACCCTGAATAGAGGATTTCAGTGCCATAATTTTATCTTTTAAGCCCTCTACCTGGAAGCACAAGTATCAAGAAAGAGTAATTCAGCTCTACGCCATCTTCATCCAATGCCAGTCCCTGAGTCTGTAAAGTCAGGTTTCCAACTACAAGGCACTGTGGCAAGGCAGCTGCCCGGTTCCTAGCTGTGTCTGTTGTCCTCCAGGTTTTGATTCCCTTCACATGGCTCCTGGGTAAATTTATTCCCAGTGCCAAGGCACAGAGTAGGACTGGTTTGTTTGGTCATCCATGTATTTGCTCAAATATTTTTGAGCACCTTCCTGGTGAAGATACAAAGATAAGTCAGACATGGGTCCAGCCCTCAAAGAACTGATGGTGTCTTAGAGGAGATGATATGTGTAACTGGCATCACATAATGGAAAGGCACCAGGGCTGGAAGATAGATGGAGGTGTAATTTTCACAGCAGTCCAGAAGCAGGAGAACCGGATTCCTCCTGGGAGGGCAGGGAGGCATTATGAACGTGGCATCTGAGGGTAAGAAGAGAATAGGGAGAAATTGACTGGAGTCGGATATGGAAAACCTTAAATGCTAAGAGGTAAGGTTTTGTCTGTAGGCATCGGGGGAATTTTTGGTAGTTACTGAGCTTGGAAGGGGACAGGAGCTGTGCTGTGGGACGTTAATTTGGCCTCAGCACCCGATGGTGTGGAGACGGGAGACAAGGGCAGGGAGATGGTCAGGAGGCTGTTGCAATAGTTCTGTAGCCACATTGCTTATATCTGACGTTAGCGGACACTGCCAGATCATAAGGTCCCTCTGGAAGCTCTTCCCCCTAGACCTCCCAACCCCAGCTCCAGCACCTCTCATTGCTTCTTGGAAAGTCCATTCATACTGGTCACCTCCACTGTTTTACTTCCTACTCTCTTCTCAGCCCACTGTGGTCTGGCTTCCGCCCCCTCCACACCACAGACACTGCCGGCGTGAGGTCAGCCGTAGATTTCTAGAGTCAATCCAATGAGTGATTTTCAGGTGTCACCTTACTTGGCCTCTCTGAGTAGTTGACTCTGCTCTTTCTCTCCTTGAAATTCTTTCTTCCTCTGGTTTCTGACACCATGGACACTGATTCCTCTTACCTCTGCCATTCCTTTCCAGTCTCATCACGGGCTCATTTAATGCCAGGATGTCCAGTTCTCCATTATTGGTTTGCTTCTTCAACATCTTATCATTCCTGCTAATTAATTAATCAATTAACTCATCAGTTTGTTCTCTGTATTTATAGGTCTGATTCTGCTCTTTCTTTACTTATTCATTCATTTTGTTTTTTAGATTCCATGTATGAGTGAAATCATAGGGTGTCTGTCTTTCTCAGTCTGACTTATTTCACTTAGCATTGTACTCTCTAGGTCCATCCATGTAGTTGCAAATGACGTGATCTTATTCTTTTTTACGGCTGAATAATGTTTGTGTGTGTGTGTATTTGTGCACACACACACACCATGTTTATATCACATCTTCTTTATTCATTCATCTATTGATGAACACAAGTTGTTTCCATATCTTGGCTATTGTAAATAATGCTGCAATAAACATAGGGGTGCATGTATCTTTTCTAATTAGTGTTTTTTTTTAAGTTTATTTATTTTGAGAGTGAGAGAGCACAAGCTTAAAAGAGGGGGAGAGAGAATCCCAAGCAGTCTCCGTGCTGTTAGCACAGAGCCTTATGCAGGGCTCGAACTCACCAACAGGGAGATCACGACCTGAGCTGAAATCAAGAGTCAGATGCTTAACTGACTGAGCTACTCAGGCGCCCTCAAATTAGTGATTTTGTTTCCTTTGGGTAGATACCCAGTAGCAGAATTTGAGAGACCTCCATACTGTTTTCCAGAACTCCATACTGTTTTCCAGAACTCCATACTGTTTTCCACAGTGGCTGTACCCATTTACATCCCCACCAACAGTGCACGAGGGTTCTTTTTTCTTCATATCCTTTCCAACACTTGTCATTTCTTTTTGGTTCTAGACATTCTGACAGATGTAAGGTGATATCTCATTGTGCTTTTGATTTGCATTTCCTTGATGGTTAGTGATGTTAAGCATCTTTTATGTATCTGTTGGCCATCTGTATGTCTTCTGCAGAAAAATGTCTATTCAGGTCCTCTGCCCATTTAAAATCATTATTTTTATGATGTCGAATTGTGTAAGTACTTTATATATTTTGGATATTAACTGCTTATCAGATTTATCAGTTGCAAATATCTCCTTCCATTCAGTAAGTTGCCTTTTTGTTTTGTTGGTGGTTTCCTTTGCTGTGCAAAAGCTTTTTATTTTGATGTCGTGCTAATAGTTTATTTTTGCTTTTTTCACCTTGCCTTAGAAGACATATCTCGAAAAATGTTGGTGTGGCTGGTGTCAAAAAAATTACTGTTTGTGCTCTCTTCTAGGATTTTTGTGGTTTCCGGTCTCAGATTTAGGTCTTCAATCCATCTTGAGTTTAATTTTGTGTATGGTATGAGAGAGTGGTCTAGTTTCATTCTTGTGCACATAGCTGTCCCGTTTTCCCAGCATTGTTTATTGAAGAGATTGTCTTTTCTCCATTTGTATATTCTTGCCTCCTTTTCCCTAGATTAATTGACCGTATAAGTGTAGGTTTATTTCTGGGCTCTCTATTGTGTTCCATTGATCTATGCGTCCAATCATTCAATCATTTAACAGATATTTATTAAGCACCGACTATATTCCAGGCACTGTTCATTAGAGTGAACAAAAGGCAGTCCTTGTCCTCATGGGACTGATGTTGCAATGCAGGGAGACAGACTATACACATATAAATAAGTATATAATATGAAGAAAACTCAAGCAGGGGAAAAGTTGATAGAGAGTGAAGGGAATGCTGTTTTATTTAGTGTTGACTAGGAAGGCCTTTCTAACAAGTTGCCTCTGAGGAGAAGCTGTGAGGAAGAGGGCAAATTGCAGGCAAATCAGGGAAAAGAACACTCTGGGCAGAGGGAAGAGCAAGGTGCAAAGTGCAGGTCACACTTGTCGAGTGAACAGCAGGGTGCTGTGGAGGCGGGAGTGCAGTGGGTGAGGCAGAGGGTGCTGGAGGGTGAGGTGAGAGAATTTGGGTGAGCGAGGATCAGGCAGGGCCCTGAAGGCCATGACAAGACCTTTGGGTCTTACTCTGAGAAGGGATACCACTAGAGGGTCTCAGCCTAGAGTGACTGGAAATGACATATATTAAAAGGATCCCTGTGGGTAGTGGTCTTCTTGGATAGGACTGGACTGTCTCTCAAGCTAGAATGAACCAGATGTGCTAATGGCTTATGTGAGTGGTATGAGAAAGAGAGAAGTCAAGGATGACCCTAAGGTTTTTAGCTTGAGCCGTTGATTTAGACATGTTATGTTTGTGACGCCTCTCAGATATCCAAGTGGAGGTGTTCAGTAAGCAGTTGCGTCTGTATGTTTGGAGTTCCGGGGTGGGGGTGGAGTCAGAGCTGAGATATAAATTTGGGAGTCATTAATGGGTCCATGGAATTTGAAACCTATATATCCCATAAACTTATAGGTGTAGAAGGAGAAGATAAGAGATTTAAGGACTGAGCCCTGGAGAACACCAGCATGTCAAGGTCAGGAAAACAGGGAGAAACCAGTAAAGGAGACTGAGAAGGGGTGGGCAGTGAGGTAGAAGGAGAATCGAAAGTAACCGATGCCAGGAAATGAAAATGTTTCGGGAAAAAGGAGAAATTGACTACATATAGTACTGTGCGTAGGTGGACTGAAAACTGATCATTGGGGAGGTAGTTCGTGGGTTTGATAAGAACAGTGTTGATGAGGTAGTGAAGCAAGAGACCAAACGGCCTGAAACAGAGCTGGGAATATAGATGGGAAGACAATGAGTATTGATGCTTCTTTCAAGCAGTTTTGCTGTGAAGGGGACAGAGAAATCAGGAGCCAAAGGACCATACGAGGTCTAGGTTTTTATTAAGGTGGAGGATCTAAAAGCATGTTTGTTTTCTGATGGGAATGATCCAAGAGAAAAGAGGATAATTGGTGATGGAAGAGAGAGGTGCAATTGATAGAGCGAGGGCAGACGACGTCCCTGTACAAATGGCAGGGACAGTCTGGCTCTGCATGTGAGGAAGGACAGTATATTCGTAGGAACAGGAGTGAAGGCAGACCACCTGTGTTCACAGGGGAGTTTGGGGGTAGCTGGGAGCATGTAGAGGTTCTCTTCTGATTGCTTCTCCTCAGGTAAAGCAGCAAGAAAGGTGGCTGAAAGGAAGGAGGGGGCAATGGGGGAGGAGAGCTGAGCAGAGGGAGCTGATGTCCCTGAAGAACCAAGGGCTCTGATATTCGCGCTCAGAAAGTGATGGTTTGATAGATTTGAAGGGAGACTAGAACACACAGTCGAAGTGACGTTAACTTGCCTTGTTTCAGGTATAGGATAGGCATAGATTTGTATTTACCCAGAATTTAGGTTTAACCAGGTGAATACAGATAGAGGGAGAGAGAGGACCCAGGCTGTCGAGGGTGGATGTGAAGGAGTGATTCCAGTGATGGATTGTGGGCACTAAACTGGGGAAGGAGAGGCATGAGGACCCAAGGAGGTGAAGGACAGCAAAATGGCGGCATAGTTCATGGCTTGGTCCCAACCAAGAAAGGACATTTAGGGGTGAGCTGGAAAGATATCAGACAGTGATTGGGAAGTGAGGTCCTTGAAATGTGGGTTGTGGAGCAAATGCAGTTATTGGCAATATCTAGGTATGGGGCCATGACTCTCACTCCCAACTATACACTAGTGGGGGCTTTAAAAATATGCTTGGGGGGCACGTGGGTGACTCGGTTGGTTAAGCATCCGACTTTGGCTCAGGTCATGATCTCAGGGTTGGTGAGTTTGAGCCCACATCCAGCTCTGTGCTGACAGCTCAGAGCTTGGATCCTGGAGCCTGGAGCCTGTGTCCCTCTCTCTTTCTGCCCCTCCCCCACTCGTGCTCTGTCTCTCCCAAAAATAAATAAAGATTTAAAAAATTTAAAAAGATATACTTGGGACAGGGATTGGACATCAGTATTTTTTGAGTTTCCCAGGTGATTCTTTTTTTTCCCCCCCTCAAATTTATTTAATTTGAGAGAGAGAGTGTGAGCAAGGGTAGGGCAGAGAGAGAGGGAGAGACAGAGAATCCCAAGCAGACCCCACACTGTCAGCGTAGAGCCTGACACGGGTCTCGGGATGCATGAACTGTGAGACCATGACCTGAGCCCAAATCAAGAGTTGTATGCTTAACTGACTGGCTCAGGTGGTGGAAAGGTGGGAAGCCACATTTCCCAGGTGATTCTAATACGCAGGTCAAGTTGAGAGCTCTTGGTCTAGGACTGGATAGCTGACATGAGGTGGAAGATAAGGAGGAAAGGAGGTCATGGGACAGAGAGGCCAGGGTGTTGGGTCACTTTCGGTACTCACACCAAGAATTACCTAGGAGTTACGTTTAAAGGCAATGTGATCAAATCTCCACCGAATGAGGAGGTGGCCTCGTGGCTCCTGGATGACTAAAATAAGGAGAGGCTGGTATGCTATTGATGAGGTTTTGGGGTGATAGTAGGGTGGTGTGGAGCTGATGGCCAAGAAAGAATTCTTGAAGACGTCTTTGGTGCAAAAAGGTGATTTTATTAAAGGCCGGGACAAGACCTACGGGCACAAAGAGCTGCACTGAGGTTGTGAAGGACGCGGATTTTATACTACGCAGATGGAGAGGTAGAGTCAAAGGGAGGTCTCCAGAGGGACTTGATGTGCTAAAGAGGACTCCTAAAATACCTGAGGCCTTGCGATTGTCCGTTTCCCTCTAAGTAAACCATTAACATGAGGACAGTAGGGGTTTCCTGGAGAAATGTTAGACTCCATATTTGCCTCGAATATTTGTCAATGGGCTGCAGGTTATGAGGAAATTTAATTTTATCTGCCATTTCCTTCTTGCCTTTGTTTCCCATGTAACTATTGAGGGATGATGTTGGGGCTCCAGGAAATGGAATCTATAGGTTTCTGGAGATTAGGCTATGGGTAAGATGGTCTTTTTCTTGGAATTTACTAAGATATGTGGAAACTAAGATATTTGTAAACCCATGACCTAGAAGACTGTGATCTCTATCAGTTGGCCATTTCCTTTGTCCTTGGGCAGCCAGGAGCGCCTGAGGAGTAGCACTCACATCCCACCTGGGGGGGGGGGTGCTAACTCGTACTTTGTCCTCAGCCTGCCTCAAGCTCCCTCATGCTCCCTCCTCACTGTCATTCAATGGTGTGAGCTTCAAAAGATCCCAAGGTTTTCGAGGGGGGAGGGAGGGACAGTGGTCTGGAGATGACAGTGAAGCCCAAGGAGGATCCGACTCACCTCCGACCCAGAGGTGTCAGGGTTATGGGGTAAGGGAAGCGGGGTGTTCAGGGGAGAGCCAGGCCTCAGTTAAGGCCACCACTCCAATTTGCTGAACATTCTCAAAACCATATTCTTCCCTGCTTTCCTTAGGCTCCAGATGTATCTGTCTAACCCAGAAATTCTTCCATGGATGGCCTGGGCTTGCCCCAAATGCAGTAAAATCCAACTGAACCCCTCATTGCTCCCAGCACCTGCTTTCCTCCTGTGTTCTCTGCCTCAGTTTATTCCATGGTCATTCACCAAGTCCGCTAACCCAGAATCTGTGTCACATCGAATCTTCTCTTTCCCTTCTCTCCCCTCACCCACGGGGTCACTGAGTGCTGTTAATTTTACTTCTGTGCTTTTAGTTCATGGCATCTCTCATCCTCTCCCACCGCTCTTCCTGCCTTTAATCTTGCCTCTCTTAACTCCTTCCCCTGCATTGTCCTCTGTGGGAGCTTTTAAAACTCAGATCTGACCACGTACTTCCCCTCCTTAAGATTCTAGTCGCTTAAAGAATAAAGCCCAAGAGGGGCGCCTGGGTGGCTCAGCTGGTTAAAAGTCCAACTTTGGCTCAGGTCATGATCTCATGGTTCGTGGGTTGGAGCCCCACCTCTGGCTCTGTGCTGATAGATCAGAGCCTGGAGCCTGCTTTGGATTCTGTCTCTCCTCTCTCTGCCCCTGCCCCACTCACACTCTGTCTTGGTCTCTCAAAAATAAATAAACATTGAAAAAAAAAAGAGAGAGAGAACATGGATCCTAAAAAAGAGAGAAAGAGTGAGAGAGAGAGAGAGAGAGAGAGAGAGAACATGGATCCTGATCCAGGGGTCTGATCTGTCATAACAGAGGTTTCCAAACTTTTGGGAGCCATGAGATCAATTCAAGAGGTCTGTGTTAGTCACTTCCGGCTGCCGCAGCAGAACACCACAGGCTGGCTTAAACAACAGAAATGTGTGTTCTCACAGTTCTGGACGCTCAGAGTCCAAGATCAAGGTGCAACAGGGTTTTTTCTTCCTGGCTGGTGGACGACTGCCATCTTGCTCCTCCTCACGTGGCCTTCCCTCTGTGCACGAACAGAGCCAGAATGAGATCTCTGGTGTCTCTTCCTTTAATTATAAGGACACCGGTCCTATCAGAGTAGGGCTCCACCCTTACGACCTCATTTAACCTTAATTACCTCCCTATCTCCAAATACAATCACATTGGAGTTTAGGGCTTCAATGTATAAATTTTGGGGGGGATGCAATTCAGTTCATAACAGGGTCTCAATCAGGATTGTCTTAAAATGAAATCGAACAGAATGGATGCTGTCAGAGCGAGTGTTATTTTGGGAAGCTTTTCCACGTGTGAGTTCTGAGGTGGTGATGTGAGCTGTAGCTGAGCCACAGAGAAGGTTGAAAGCCAGTACCGAATGGCATTCTTTGCAACCCTTTAGCTTCCGGCTAATGCAGAGCCGGACTGAGACTTGGGATTTGCAGTGTCTGGTGGTAGAGTTGATATCCTCCCTCTTGATCCGGGCTGAGGGGATTCCCCAGCTCCTGATCACCTGTGGGAGGGTGGCCGGTGTCACTGTTGCTTACAGTGCAGCTAAATCAACTCATTTGGTTCCCAGGTGATGTGCTGGTGGTCCCCATCAAGCTCCACAAGTGTCCTTTCTGCCCTTATACTGCCAAACAGAAGGGCATCCTTAAGCGGCACATCCGCTCACACACAGGCGAGCGGCCCTACCCCTGCGAGACGTGCGGCAAGCGGTTCACTCGACAGGAGCACCTGCGGAGCCATGCCCTGAGCGTAAGTGTCTGGGCTGGCAGGGATGCTGGGGTGAGGGCGGGGGACGAGGCAGGGGAGGGCCTTCCCAGCATCTGTCTGATGTAAGGGTAAACCAGGCTGTCTGTTAGGGCGCCTGGACGGCTCAGGCAGTTAAGTGTCCAACTCTTGATTTTGGCTCAGGTCATGATCTCATGGTTTGTGAGTTCAAGTCCTGCATTAGTGCGGAGCCTGCTTGGGATTCTCTCTCTCTTTCTCTCTCTCTCTCTCTCTCTCTCTCTCTCTTCCTTTCTCTCTCTCTCTTCCCCTCCCCTGCTCAGGCTATCTCTGTCTCTCTCTCTCTCTCAAAAACAAAACAAACAAAAAACCCAAAACAAAACAAAAAACTTAAAAAAACAAACAAAACATAACTGTCTTTTTGCATCTCTGTCCACTAGACTATTTTCAGAGAATTCTAAATATGTTTCTGCTAAATTAAAGTTGGGTTGGTAGCACTTAGGGAAAGTTAAAGCTTATACGATTACAGACCAATTTCTTAGACTCAGTAAAGTTTAGATCCTGGTCAGTGGGGGGTGTCATAAGGCAGAGAACAGTGGAGCTTGGACAGGGGATTGTGGGTCTGTTCCCACCAGTGTGATACCAAAGGTGAGAAAGCTGTTTCCTAGTTTCCCACTTAACACCAATACCTGGACGTAGGGAAAGTGCATGCTACTCTTTATAAGGTCACCTGTGGGCAGCAAAGAGAGCTGCAGACCAAGGGGCCCTCCCCTCCCACTGGCTGCCCCCTGGGCATCTGTCTCCCAAGGGAGACAGTCTTCCACCACCAGCTAAAAGGCATCCAGGCCCTTTCAGAAGGCTTTGTATTTAAGATCATCTTTGAGCAAGGCAATCAGTCTTTGGGAAATCAAACATCAAAATGGTTTGGACTTCAAAGGACACTATCAAGAATGTGACAACCCACAGAATGGGAGTAAATATTTGTAAATCACTCATCTGCTAAGAATCTAATAACCAGAATATATAAAGAACTCTTCCGATTTAACAATAAAAAACAAATCACCAAATTATACAATGGATGTGATTAGACATTTCTCCAAAGAAGAGATACAAATGGCCAATAAGAACATGAAAAGATGCTCAACCTCGTTAGTCATTAGGGAGATGCAAATCAAAGCCACAGTGAGATACCACTTCAGACACACTAGGATTATTATCGTCAGAAAAAAACAAGTAATAACAAAAGTGTGGGCAAGGATGTGGAAGAATTGGAATGTTTATACACTGCTGATGGGAATGTAAAATGGTGTAATGGCAAAACAATTTGGTGGTTCTTTAAAAACTTAAGCATAAAATTGCCATAGGTCCCAGCGATTCTGTATCGAGGTATGTACCCAAGAGAGCTGAGCATGCATTCACACAAAAGCATACGTGCCCACAAATGTTCACGGCAGCATTATTCATAGTAGCCAAAAAAGTGGAAACAACCCAAGTGTCCATCGACTGATGAATGAAAAAAGAAATTGAGGTCTATCCACCCAATGGACCCTTATTCAGCCATAAAATGGAATGAAGTTCTGATACAGGCTACAACATGGATGAACCTTAAACGCATTATGCTACGTGAAAGAGGCCAGTCACGAAAGGCCACATATTACATGATTTCATTTATATGAAATATACAAAATGGTCTGATTCAGGTGGATAAAGTGGATTAGTGGTTAGTAGGAGCTAGAGGGGTGTTGAATGGGAGAGGGGTGACAGCTAATGTGCACAAGGTTTCTTTCTGGGGTGAGGAAAATGTTCTGGAATTAGGGGTGCCTGGGTGGCTCCGCTGGCTGGGCGTCGACTTCGGCTCATGTCATGGTCTCACAGTTTGTGAGTTCTAGCCCCAAAATGGGCTCTGTGCTAACAGCAGAGATCCTCTGTCCCCCTCTCTCTCTGCTCCGCCCTGGCTCATGCTCTCTTTCTCAAATATAAATAAACATTAAAAGAAAGAAAGAAAGAAAGAAAGAAAGAAAGAAAGAAAGAAAGAAAGGGAGGGAGGGAGGGAGGGAGGAAAGAAGGAAAGAAAGAAAGAAAGAAAGAAAGAAAGAAAGAAAGAAAGAAAGAAAGAAAGAAAGAAAAAAAGAAAGAAAGAAAAAGAAAGAAAGAAAGAAAAAGAAAGAAAGAGAAAGAAAGAAAAAAATGTTCTGGAATTAGATGGTGCTATAATTTCACAACCTTGTGAATGTACTAAAACCCATTGAATTGTTTGCTTTAAAAAGGTGAATTTTGGAGCATCTGGGTGGCTCACTTGGTTGAGGGTCTGACTCTTGATTTTGGCTCAGGTCATGATCCTAGGGTCATGGGATTGAGCCCCGTATTGGGCTCTGTGTTGAGCACGGAGCCTGCTTAAGATTCTTTCTCTCTCCTTCTGCCCCTCTCCCCTGCTTCTCTCTCTCTTTCTCTGTCTCTGAAAAAAAAAAAGTGAATTTTACAGAATGTTAATTATGGATTTGAAAGAACCCAGATTTAAGATAAGTACAAAGTTATCGACTGCCTCTGCTCTCAGGGCTGGCCCCAGCACACTCATCTGAAAGTAGCTTCACATCATGGCCTTAAGTGTTTGTCCTTTCCCCCCCTCAATTTATATCTCCAGTCTGTCTTTTTTTTTTAATGTCTTTTTATTTATTTTTGAGAGACTGAGAGAGACAGTGCTAGCAGGGGAGGGTCAGAGAGAGAGGGAGACACACAATCCGAAGCAGACTCCAGGCTCTGAACTAGCTGTCAGCATAGAGCCCGATGCGGGGCCTGAACCCACAAACCGTGAGATCATGACCTGCGCCGAAGCCGGCCGCTTAACTGATCGAGCCACCCAGGCACCCCTATCTCCAGTCTGTCTTGGCAGCAGCAGGTCCCTGGTGCCCCTAAGATGTTTCATTGGTTGGAATACTCATTCCCTCTATCTTTCCACGTTATACAAGGTCCAGTCCACTGCAGCCCAGAGAGGTGGTATTCAAAGGCCCCATCAGGTTGCAAAGGTCATGTACATATTCTGGTTGGCTCAAGTCTTGTGGGGTTGGTGTAGAAGGCCCAGAAGACCCCACGGAAGGCAGGGACATTGGGCAGGATGTAGTGGCGGCTCTAGCAGGCTGGCTTTCATGCTACCGGCCCTTGTCCTCCATCATTTCTCTCTGTCTCTCCCTCTTGTGTCCATCTTGCATCCAGAGTTTTCGAAAGGAGAGGCTTTGATTCACAGAGCCCCCTCAGGCTGGAGCTCCTGAAGAGTGTACACATTAGATAGTTCCTTCAGTGGAGGGGGCCCCTGGGGCTGCTGCCCTGAGGAGGAGCTGCACGGAGTAGGAGGTTAGGTTCTAGTATGCAAAGTGCTTCTCCTAGGTAAGGAGTATATTTATCAATGAAGAGGCATGGAATGCGTTTATCAACAAAGAGTAAGGATGGGACATCTGCCGCATGTTAGAAGATACCATCTAGCAAATCTGCCGCCCTAATAACTAGGCAATCCTGTACAGAAAAAGCCATGCCTAAAATTCCCATCAGTTCCCTGAATGCCCTTTATATGCCAGACACAGGGATATAGTAACAAGTGTGACAGAAAACCTGAATGAGGATGGTCCCTGCCTTCTTGGAGCTTATAGTCTAGTGAATTTACCAATAATTTGTTAGAAAATCAACAAAGGAAGGAGTATGGGTGGGAATATCTAGCTGGGGACCTAACCTGACCTCGAGCATCAGAGAGGAGTTCCTTCAAAGGCATTAGCACTAGGGGAGGCCTTGGCAATGGGGAGGTGGGCACGTTCCTCGCACAGCCAATGACCTTGGGGCAGAAGCCCTTTGGTGAGGACGGGGCTGTGGCAGAGAAAACAAGGGGGAGAGCATTTACCGTGTCTGCTTGTAATCTTAGGTCCATAGATCCAACCGTCCAATCATCTGCAAGGGCTGCAGAAGAACCTTCACGAGTCACCTGTCCCAGGGGCTGCGGCGCTTCGGGCTGTGTGACAGCTGCACCTGTGTTACAGACCCGCACGACGACGAGGACGATTTGATGCCCATCAACCTTAGCCTGGTGGAGACCTCGACCGAAAGCCAAGAAAAGAGTGACACGGACAATGACTGGCCGATCTATGTGGAGTCTGGTGAGGAAAATGACCCCACTGGAGATGATTCTGACGGCAGACAGCGAATTCGGCCCAACCTGCCCGATCGAGAGATGCTCACGTAGCAGAAAATTCTGGGGGGTGGGGGTGGGGCTGGGGAGAGAGGTTTTAGAATTTGTTGTTGCTCATGCTGTGTTCGAAAGTCGCCACCTGTCCCATTTGGTGGAGCCCTGAGAGGAACATGTTTTCACTGTTACTATAGTTGCATTTTTGTTAGATTACACGGTGAAGGTTGGGTTTTGTGACTCAAAGGACTAATGAGTTCTTTGTGGAATGCTCTTGGTTTCTGAAGGCCTTGCTGGGTTAATTCTGAGCGAATCAAGGCTGACCCCAAGGCTTCCCATTTTTCCTCTTGTGCACCCAGACTCTGGTTGGGAGAAAGATAAGAAGGGCGCCTGGGTGGCGCAGTCGGTTAGGCGTCCGACTTCGGCTCAGGTCATGATCTCACGGTTCCTGGGTTCGGGCCCCGCGTCGGGCTCTGTGCTGACAGCTAGCTCAGAGCCTGGAGCCTGCTTCGGATTCTGTGTCTTCTCTCTCTCTGACCCTCCCCTGCTCACCCTGTCTCTCTCATAAAAAGGAGAAAGATAAGAAAGTCTCCGTGCTTGAGACATTTCATTGTCTCACTCCTCTAGATTCTCTTTTATGTCAACCTTTTTCTCTGGAAAGGTAGGTAAGGATATTTTGACATTAGTCTTACCTTTGCCATGCTTCTCCTAATGGAGTCTGTACTTTAATTTTCTGGTGAAGTCTTTTACATATATATATATATGTATATATATATATCTTTTTAAAAGCTTTTTTTAATGTTTTTTATTTATTTTTGAGAGACAGAGAGAGACAGTGTGAGCGGGGGAGGGTCAGAGAGAGAGGGAGATACAGAATCTGAAGCAGGCTCCAGGCTCTGAGCTAGCTGTCGGCCCAGAGCCCGATGTGGGGCTCGAACACATGAACCATGAGATTTTGACCTGAGCTGAAGCCGGACACTTAACTGACTGAGCCACCCAGGCGCCTCTATATATATCATTTTTTAAAACATTTATTTATTTTTGAGAGACAGAGGGGCAGAGAGAGAGGGAGACACAGAATCATAAGCAGGCTCCAAGGTCTGAGCTGTCAGCCCAGAGCTGGTTGTGGGGGTGGAACCCACGAACTGTAGTGGGACGCTTAACCAACAGAGCCATCTAGGTGTCCCACTTGTGATGTCTTAAAGAGAAAGCTTCACTGATATAAGACAGGCAGGGCTGTTTGGCTCCATGAGTGTAAAGGTCCTTCTAAATCTAAGACTTCAGTGTAAATGGCTGGGAGTACTTTTATGCACACAAACGTGGACATGAGCTGAGAGACTCCTGGGGCCCTGTGACGTGCCTGCTAAGTTCAACCTTAAGTTAGCCCTGAGAAGGGAGCCTACAGACCCACGTCTGGGTGGTTTCCCTGTTTAGTTTGGGGCCTGACAAGTCTGCACACACAGATAGCCTGTTTTGTGATCATAAAACGAGTCATGTGGGTGAAACTCAAATTACTTCCCTACATTTTCCTGCCATTTTCAAGAGGCGCTGCTGTGTAGTGGAAATGTACGCCCCGCTGATGGTCTTCTACTTCGATTCTGAATAGAACTTTAATTTTTTTCAATGTTTATTCATTTTTTTGAGAGACAGAGAAACAGAGCATGAGCAGGGGAGGGGCAGAGAGAGAGGGAGACACAGCATCAGAAGCAGGCTCCAGGCTCTGAGCTGTCAGCACAGAGCCTGATGTGGGGCTCGGACCCATGAACCGCGAGATCAGGACCTGAGCCGAAGTCTGGTGCCTAACCAGCTGAGCTGCCCAAGCGCCCCTGAAAAGAACTTTAAAATTGGAGGGAAAGTGTAAGCCTATAGAAACAAGTTATATTTCTAAATTGTTTGCCTTTTATTATTATTTAAAAATTTTTTATAGTTTATTTATTTTTGAGACAGAGCATGAGTGAGGAAGGGGCAGAGAGAGAGGGAATCACAGATCTGAAGCAGGCTCCAGGCTCTGAGCTAGCTGTCAGCACAGATCCCGACATGGGGCTCGAACCTGCGAACCGTGAGATCATGACCTGAGCCGAAGCTGGATGCCCAACCGACTGAGCCACCCAGGTGCCCCTCTTTGCCTTTTAAAGTTTATTTATTTTGAGGGAGACAGTGAGAGTGAGCAGGGGGGAGGGGCAGAGAAAAGGAGAGAGGATCCCAAGCAGGCTCCGCGCTATTAGCGTAAAGTATAATGTGAGGCTCGATCACACAAACCGGGAGATCGTTACCTGGATGCTTAACAGACTGAGCCACCAGGCGCCCCTAAATTGTTTACCTTTTAAAAGATCTTCTGGAGGGAAAGCGAAGGTTGGTGGAACAGGTTTTTAAAACCTTTGCAGCCAATACAGTTATTCTAATAGAAGAGGCTATACTTCTTTAAAAGGCTAAAGAGCAGGAAATATTAGGGATTAAGGATATTTAAGGCACTTTCATAATTTTGTCTTTTGTTAAAGACAGAAGACAAAAAATAAAGACATAAAAATAGATTGAAATTTTATTTATTTATTTATTTTAATTAGACTCACACCCTACGTGGGGTTTGAACTCATGACCCCAAGAGCTAGCCAGACACCCACGAAAATGGACTTTTAAAAGAAATCCCTTTTTTTTCCCCTCTCATTTTAGTGTAGTTGTGTTTCCAAAGGTGGTGAAATCACCGTCTTTCTGCCTCTTGAACAAAAATAATAATAAACACCGTTATAAATTGGCTTGTGAATGTTAGTCATTGAAGAGTTCAAAAGGTGCTTAAACCATATTTCTCAATAGAGGTTAGAACTCCAGAACGGTATTACTCAAGCTGTGGCCCCTGGACGGCTGGTCTGCGAATTCTTTGATACCAGTTCACACAGCAGGACCACGTGGTGGCCGGCAGTAGGTTGGAAACGTCAAAACTGGTCTTTTGCCACAGATAGTTTGGAAATGATTCTTCTAGATCAAGAGTTACAGGCTAGAAACGATCAAGGACCAGAAACTTTTCTTCCCTGAAATGGAAATATTAGCTGTTGTTTGAAAGGAGAGATCTTTGCAAACGGGAAACCTAACCAATCGTGTAGAAGAGTGTACCTTACAGGGAGTTAGGTTTGATATGTTTGCTCTGTTTAAACTATTCCTGGTGCTTTTTTTTTTTTTAAGATTTTATTTATAAGTAATCTCTACACCCAACACAGGGCTCCAACTCACAAATCTGCGATCGAGAGTTGCATGTTCCACCAACTGAGCCAGCCAGGTCACACCTAAATGATCTCTGGTGTTTTAATGTGACTTTTCTACCTCCCAGTTCAACTTCTGTGCCCACCTTCTCTGGCAGAGCAACCTCTTCAGAGACTCCAAGACCTAATCGTATGGCTGGGTCCAAAGCAAACAAATCTACACTAGCAATTTCACTTTAAGACAGTGACTTTGAACTGGGGGTGATTTTGTCCGCCGGAGGACATTTGGCAATGTCTGGAGGCATCCTCAATTGTCACAGCTCAGGGCAGGGGACTGTGGGCAGCCGGATAAAGTTGCTGCTCAACAGCATACCACGCACAGGACCGCCCTAATAACAAAGGATTTTCAACTCCAAAATGTTAAGAGTACCAAGACTGAAGAACCTTTCCATAAGATAAAGTCAGATTTTTAAAATGACCTTTAATGAGTGTTATGTTTTAGGTTACCTTTTACCTTCATAATATTTAGTAGGCCCTCATGCTCCCACAAGTTTTGGAGAAGAGTGGAATTAGTAAAATCAGGAGCTGAGGCCACATTGTTCATAACTTGACTAAGCTCTAATTAGGTTTGTGATGTAGAAACTTAGAAATTCTAGGGACGCCTCCTGGGGCTCAGTCGGTTAAGCGTCCAACTTTGGCTTAGGTCATGATCTCGCAGTTGATGAGGTCGAGTCCCGTGTCAGGCTCTGTGATGACACGGGACTCCAGGCTCCTGCTTCCAATTCTTATCTCCCTCTCTCTGCCCCTCTCCCGCTCCTACTCTGTCTCTCTGTCTCTCAAAAATAAATAAACATTAAAAAAGAAAGAAATTCTGTTCTAATTCATACTCCCAGAATCATTACTAGGCTCTGGTCATTTTAGCACATTTTATTTTATTATTTCTTTTGAGTTTATTTATTTATTTTGAGATATAGAGAATGCACCTGTGCACATGAGCAGGGGACGGGCAGAGAGGAAGGGAGAGAGAGAGAATCCCAAGCAGGTTCCATGCTGTCAACGCAGACAAACTGTGAGATCATGACCTGAGTTGAAGTCAAGAGTGGGTTGCTTAACCTACTGATAAGGTACCTCTTATTACATTGTAAAGTAGCAAGCTCACTGGGAGAAAAATGGAACATGAAGCTTAATAATTAAATTATTCTTTCCATAATGTCTCAGATTGTTGCATTCCCAGTTGGCTGCTTCGAGTCTGTGTGTTGACTTTAGTACTAACTGGACCACTGAATTCTATCACTTTTAATGGAGATCGTCCCTTTATTTGGACTATTGGATCATAAACTATCCACTGTTTTAAATTTATGTTCATAGTTGGTGGTCCATATATATAATTACACAGTGTCTTTGGGGGTGTAATTAATGGGGTTGGTGACATTTTTATAAGTAAATTAATAGTTGGGTCCAACACAGACCATTAATGATTTATTTTATATCTGGCATCTTTCTGGCACATTGAATCCAAGTTCACAAAGAGATTATTTGTCTTATATTAGATACATTGCATGGACAGTAACGGAATTCTTACTGGTAATGGAATCTAAAAATGGCATCCATGGGAAGTTGTTTCTCTTGGGGGAAAGGGACAGGCCTTCACAGCAAGGGTTGGAAAGGAATGCACATGAGGCTTGTGTCTGTAATAGACTAAGAAAAGACATAGAGCAATGTGACTTCTGGTTATTTGGTAGATAGATGCCATTTTGATGTAAATATTTTGGTGGTCAAGTACAGTTGGAATATTCCTTGAGAAAGCTACCGACCTAGTGGTTTGCAAAATATTGTGAAATTGAGTATTCTGGAGGTTCAGAATATACGATGGGTTTTTGTTGTTGTCGTTAATTGATGTTGTGATAAACTGCTCGGGGAAAAAAGCCATGTGTATGGCTGCCTGTGCTGATTCTGAGAGCAGTGGGAAGACTGGAGTGGCCTTTGGTCAACTGGATTCATTGGACTTGTGAGTTTTTCTTATGTGTCTCTTGTGCGTTGACAAGAGAAAACCTCTGTGAAGTCTACTGTAACGGGGTGGGGAGGGGCAAAGGGTCGGGGTGTGTGAGATCCTAGTGCATCTGTTTTGAGCATCACCACTGTACTTCCTGTCGTCGTTTGTCTCTTGTAGCTTGCCTTGTGCCTTCGTGTAGCTGTGCTGCCTTCCAGTTCCAAAAAGGGGCACTTGATCCAGTTGCTTATGATGGGCAACGGTTTCACGGATTTTTGTTCCGCATTTCTGCGGCATATCACTATGCTCCTCAAACCTTTCAGATAGTGGCGGAAAATTGAATTATTTTCTTCAGGTAATGCTTCTGGAGGGAGAAATGAAAATTTGTTTTGTTTGGCAAGAGTAGTTTGGATGGTTCTTAGCATGCTCTCGTTTTGAAAGGTGACAGTAACTCACACTATCGTGATCAGAGGATATGAAAACTTCATCACCAGAGGACTTCTAGCACCTGTTTTGACTCCAGGTCAGACCCCCCACCCTATGTCGGTAGCATATTAAAAATTGTGGGGTAGACTAGAGTGGCCTTTGGTCAGCTGGATTCATAGCACTGGTTAGGGTGGGGACTGTGTACTTGGGTGGAGAAGGTTCAGTAGGAACAAGCTTGGGGATTTTAAGGAAGGCTTCAACTTGAGATCTATGTCTTGGTGACATGTGATGCAGACGGACTGTCCGTCCTGCAGGCAGGGAAGGGGATGATCATGGGTTTTTTGGAAGCAGACAACCATGTCACACAGTGTCTCATCTCTCGCAGTCCCTGTGGAGCAGCTACTACAAAGTAAAACAAAACGAAACAAAAGGAAACAAAACACGAAGCAAGTCGTACTACAGCGCCCTCCAGGGGTCTCCTTAGGCTCAGTGAGCATTTTAGAAACATTCAAACTCATAAACTAGTACGCTTGGTAACAGCGTCATTTAGAAGGATGTGGGGTGGGAGGCACGGCTCAGCAGCAGGGCAGAACCACATGTCGCTCTGCTACTGGAGTCCCTGCAACTGTCCGTGTGTCCATGTGTCGTAGCTTCAGTGCAAGGAGACGGACCCACATCAGGCAAGTATGGAATCTGTCCTGGCCTAAAAGCCTCTTGTCTCATGGGAGCAAGTGTCTGGTATAACCACTCCATAGGCATATTTTCCAGGGTCCCCACAAGAGACATGTCTGTTCCAAGAGTCACTGTGCTCAGGGAAGCCCAGAGCTGTGGCTTCCTCTCAAGCATTTATAGTTCTCCCGGTCTGGATGCAATTTACCGGTTAGGGGGCCGCTCTACCCTATGTAATGATTCCAGCAACAGAGTTGATGCACTATTCTTTATTACGGTGTCAGGAGAACCACAGCTAGAAAGTTAACGAAAAGTCACATTCTCATATGGAAGGGGTAAAAGGTCCTGTTAATCCATTACCAAGCAGTATGCTGAGCGATTGCACAGTAGATACCCCACCTAGTTCCTATAAAATGTCGCCAGAGGAATTTCCTATTAAAATATAGCCACCACCAACTCATTTTCTTCCCTTGAAGGGTATTCATTCTTTGTGCTTAGCGGCTTGTGGTGAACACACTGCAGGCGAGTTTTGCTGAGGAATGAGTAAGGGTTGGATAAATAGTCAAAATGGTCCCGCCAAAATGCCATACATCCTTTGGTGCTACTTATAGGAGGCAGCTATCGGAGGACATACTACAGGACATTATTGAATGGACATTTGTGGGGATTCCATGAACCACACATTGATGGGAACCTATGTCCTCCTGGCGACCACAAACGCTAGGCTCCTGGTAACAATGCCTCTTATTGCTGCCACGCAGTACTACTCTTGCTCGCTTCTGTTGCTTCTGGAAGACCAATAAGTGGAGATAGCTGGCTATTTATGCAACAGATATGCAACAATTATTCACGGAGTCCTTGCTCTATGTCAGGCCCTAGGGGTACCCCCAAAACAAGCAAAATCCCTGCCCTCAAGGAATTTGCAGAGTGTGATCAGGGGGACTAGCAATTGAGCAGCTACCACACAGGTCTGGGTGTGACGGCGGGGCGAGGGTGGGCTAGGGGCTCTGAGAGAGCTTGGGGAGAACACCTACCCCAGTCCCAGAGCCTCTGAGAAGGCTTTTTTTGGTCTAAGCTGCCGTTATTGTGCTCCTCATCCAGTAAACTTCTGTCTTTGGGGTATACTTTATAAGCATGTTAAATAGTTTCTGACACTTCCTGCCTTTTCCAAACATGGTGGCTTTAGACATTAACAATGTTTAGATTACTTGTTGTACTCAGGGATGCACAAATACCATAAGCATTTCAGAATATCATACTCTTCAGAAAATATGCATTAGATGCTATGGTTTTCGTATTCAAACACCACCACCACTATGGTCAGATAACTTCCCATTATCCTAATCCAGTGTGATAAGCTAGAATAAGGTATTGTCACTGTGACGAAGGAGCCCCATTGCATCTGGATTGGGTCTTGACTGGCCCTGTTAACTAGTTAATACCCCGGAAACCAGACAGATATGGAACAGATCCATTCAATCAAAGAATTAGAAAAATAGAAAGGACTTCAGAGATAGTCTAATCTAACTCTATCTTACAGAGAGATGAAATGACTCGTTCTTAGTTCCCACACAGCTAGGTAGGGTCAGAAACCAGTTCCCGCCAGGCCAGTGCTGGTAATAAACACGCTGGGGCAGACAGCAAAGACCATGCATGGGTAGCAGGAGTTTCCTTGGGTGCCCATCAGCCTAAAATCACAGAAGAGGAAAATGTGGTTCTGTGAGATTGTGGCTTACATTCTTGTAATGCTTAGACAGGGAGAGGGCAAATCACGTGTTGAGAACGGGGGAGTTACTTTGATTTCTGTGCCTATATACCCACACATATCTGAACAACATGAACCACCATCAACACATACACACACACACATACATACAGGGCAAATAAATATCTCGATTGCTCATTTATTTAATATGTATCATATATTTGATTTTTAATGCAAACTAGAGGATTTTTTAATTAAAGTTTTTTTTTTAAGTTTATTTATTTATTTTGAGAGAGACAGAGACAATGCAAGTGAGGGAGGGGCAGAGAGAGAGGGAGACAGAGACTTCCAAGCAGCCTCTGCATTGTCAGCACCGGCTTGCACTCATGGTACCGTGGGAATGTGATCCTGAGCGGAGACCAAGAGTGCGACATTTAACCAACTGAGCCACCCAGGCACCCCAAGTTTTTTTTTTTTAATGTTTATTCATTTTTTGAGAGAGACAGACAGAGTGTGAGTGGGGGGAGGAGTAGAGAGAAAGCAGGACACAGAATCTGAAGCAGACTCCAGGCTCTGAGCTGTCAGCACAGAGCCTGATGCGGGGCTTGAACCCACAAACCGCGAGATCATGACCTGAGCCAAAGTCGGACACTTAACTGACTGAGCTACCCAGGCGCCCATCGTATACTTGATTTTAATGTATTCATTTTGTTTGTAAAAAGTTTCATCATTAAAAAATGTACAACATTATCTTGAAATTGCTTTTGCAAACCTCTCTGATTTTTGAAATATAAATTGGGCATGAGTTGGGAAGTTGAGGAGGACAATCTTTATTTCTTTACTTCTTTACTTCTTTCTTTACTTATTTAAAGAGAAGGGAGCAAGCAGGGGAGGGGCGGAGAGAGAGGGAGGGAGAATTCCAAGCAGTCAGAGCAGAGCCCAACTCAGAGATGGATCCCAGGAACCACGAGATCATGACCTGAGCTGAAATCAAGAGTCAGACACTTAACTGATTGAGCCACCCAGGTGCCCCAACATGAACAATCCTATGTGAAGTATAAACCACATATTTAAAATCAGCAGCACATATTATATAATATTATGGAATTGAGTGAAAATGTATTTTGGGTATTTCTTGATTTAGTAGATTAAAACAATTAAAAACATTTTTTTAATGTTTATTTATTTTTGAGAGAGAGGGTGGGGGGCAGAGAGAGAGAGAAACACAAACTCCAAAGCAGGCTCCAGGCTCTGAGCTGTCAGCACAGAGCCTGATGTGGGGCTTGAAGTCACAAACCATGAGATCATGACCTGAGCCAAAGTCGGATGCTTAACTGACTGAGCCACTCAGGTGCCTCCCCTCCAAAAACATTTTTTAAAGTTTATTTAGGGCCACCTGGGTGTCTGACTTTGGCTCGGGTCATGATCTCATGGTTCATGAGTTCAAGCCCCACATCGAGCTCTCTGCTCTCAGCACAGAGCCTGCTTCGGATCCTCTGTCTCCCTCTCCGTCTGCCCCTCCCTCACTCATGCTCTTCCTCTCTCTCTCAAAAATAAATCAACATTAAAAAAATTAAAGTTTATTTCTTTATGTTGGGGGGAGAGGGGGAGGAGGAAGGGGAGAGAGAGAGAACAAGCAGGGGAGAGACAGAGAAAAGGAGAGACAGAATCCCAAGCAGGCTCCGCATTCTTACAGAGAACATCACGGGACTCGAACCCAAGAGCTGGGAGATCATGACCTGAACTGAGATCAAGAGTCCATTGCCCAACTGACTGAGCCACCTAGGTGCCTTGATTTAGTGGGTTTTCATAAACTTCTGCAAAAGCTAATTTTATTCAAAGGTCTGTGACAATATATAATAGTTATTTGTAAAATAGATTAGCCACTTTATGATCTAAAAATATGTAGAAGCGGTTATCTTGGTTATTAATGAAATATTTATCAAGTTTGTGGTTAAAATTAGTGCAAACCATCTTTGACTTTGTTAAATCAACCTGAGGCTAAATAGGAAATCGATTAAAACTAAATTTTTCTTTGGATTTATGTGAAGTCAGATTAAGACACCCTAGTGACAAGTTTATAATAGAAACAGCCTTATCCAGGTTCAAGAAAAAGTTTTTTTCTTTATTGTTCATTTTGTCTTCAGAAACCAATGTAATTTAACTATTTTCTGTACTTGGAGAATTTAAAATTGACCTAAGTTAAGTAACTGGGAATGTTGGAATGGCTAACTTTGAAATGGTTAAGGCAGTTTTAGAATGAATGAAATGAACTGAAGATTGATCCACTCACATGAATGAGTTCATAATCTGTGATAATTTAAAATTAGTTAACTTTTTCTCAGTGCAATTATTTTATGTAGAGTCGAATGAGAAATTCTGTGAATAAGATATTAGTTAAGAAAACAAAGAAAGCTATTAAATAGAGCTCTAAACAGAAACAGCTTCCATTGAACATCTTTTCACACCTTTCTGTCCCATGATGTTAGGACCAATTACTTCCATAAATGAGACAGTTTCCGGGCAGAGAATCCCAAGCCAGGACAGTTAGATTCTGTGAAAGAAGACTGGCCACTGTTTGATGAGTGGAGAATGCAGAACGCAATAAGAGTCAAAACTAATAGCAGACAACACAAAAATCAGAAAAGACACAACCAGTCTGAAAGTTCTATTGTCATGCACTTTGCAACAACTCTTAGAAGGAAAATAGAAACTGACTTGATCTTTGGCTGCCGAGTTTCCAAGTGGACTAGTTCCTCTTACAAAGGCACTTGTCAAAACTGCTCTCAAAAAAAAAAAAATTGAGAGAGAAGATGAAGTTGGAAATGATTCTGACCATTAAAACAAGAGCAACTGAGACCTTTCTTAAGGAAACCTTGTGCTTTCTGGAACCGAGCTGGTCTTTATGTTAAAGTGGCTATGTGCCCAGTCTGTTTATATGATTCATTGTCGTCTAGTTATGTGCTGATTTGCTATTTTTACTTTTTATATATAAAGAACTAAAAATAAGAGAGAATAAAGGAATAGATGGGTGGATATAATCTATAGAATATAGATCTAACTTCTGGTTTCTGTTGTCTCAACATTCCATTTTTAACATAAACCTTTAAGACATGTGCATATGTTTGTTTCAAAAATTATTTCTGCTTACACAACAGCGTCAAATATTTATCTTTTAAAGATAGGAACTTGGTTCAGTTTTAGCTATGTATTGGTATAATTTTACATTTTTTGAAAATGTTGAGGCTGGGTTTATTTAAGATTGGCTGGGCTTACTGCCAGCTCTTGAGAAAACCTATAGATTTTTTTAAGAGTCCCCATAACAATATATATAACTGCTAACAGTAAATACACATTCCATCTGTTCGAAGACTCATGAACTTGATCTAACAATAGAAAAAAAAAACCAGAAGTTGGGCAAAATCCTGCTTGCTGCCTTTTTTTTTTTTTTTGCAAATAAAGTTTTATTGGAACACAGGCACACCCATTCCTTCCCACATTGTATATGCCAGCTTTTGTGCTACGGTGGCAAAGTTGAGTGGTTGTGAGAGACCTCTTTCATCAGCAAAGCCCCAAATAGTTACTATCTGGCACTTTACAGAGTGTGCCTAACCAGTGATCTAGAATGCTGGTTGGCACAAGAGATCTGTTATACCTCATGTAGGATAAGTTGGCATCACTGGGATTAAACCTATCTGGTATACATGGACCAATCTGTGAGCATCACTAAGATTTTTTTTAAATTTTTAAATGTCTTTTATTTTTATTTTTTGAGAGATAGAGAGAAACAGTGCGAGCAGGGGAGGGTCAGAGAGAGAGGGAGACACAGAATCTGAAGCAGGCTCCAGGCTCTGAACTAGCTGTCAGCACAGAGCCTGATGCGGGGCTCGAACCCACGAACCGTGAGATCATGACTTGAGCCAAGGCTGGATGCTTAACCGACTAAGCCACCCAGGCGCCCCGAGCATCACTAAGATTTAAACATATCTAATCTGTATGAGGTTCAGGGAGGGACACAGCGGATCCATATGAAGTTTTTTGGGGGAAGTCTCTGGAAATATCTGACCAGAAGAAAAGATGGTCACCTGGCTCAGCTCCAAGGAGATATGCCTGAGCCTGCAGCGCGAGAGCTATAGGCAGAAACTAAAGGAGCACGCTCTTAAATCATGGTGAGATGCTGGGAGCGCAGACTGCACTGTTTTGAACATCTGCCAAAAGCACGAGGCAGAGCAGGAGGGTGGGGCACTGGCTGCCCTGCATTTCGCAACTCTGCACATCCTCTGTCTTCTGTGTACCCTTAGTGCAGCGAAGGCAAGAAGGGTTAAATCCAACCGGATGGGCCCTCCTGGTGAGCACTGCAGGCACAGGGTTTCAGCTTTTCCAAGCCCCTTACAGACTCAGCAGCAGACATCAGAGCGCTTGTCTGAGGGCGCTTTCGGCTTTAAGGAAAGGGCATTTAAGCTAGCTGAAGGTAATGGTTCTCAGTGTGTGGTTCCAGAACCCACCAGCATCCGTCTCATCCCGCGGGCTTTCTGGTGCAACCTAATATTTGAGAGTTTTAAAAGGATTTGTTTCAAGATTCAAATGAGGGATTTTATGAACATCCTAGGGGAGGAAATCAGATCACCTGGAATTAGCAAGTAAGGACCGAGACTGCTCCAGGTCTCCCATGGTCCTGTCCATGCTCCGTGGCTGCTTCTCTCTGCCAGCCTGAGGTTCCCCAGCCACTCTTAGAGAGTTAGCTTTCTTCTGCCCATTCCTCGA
The DNA here is from genome assembly GCA_004023845.1 of Helogale parvula. Lineage (NCBI taxonomy): Eukaryota > Metazoa > Chordata > Mammalia > Carnivora > Herpestidae > Helogale > Helogale parvula. The sequence continues at coordinate 56,442 of PJEM01007308.1, read as the reverse complement.
GCTCTAAATGGCTGCCCCATCCCTGACCTGACGACGGCTCCGTCCTTCCGGTAAAATTCTCCAAAGGAAAACACCTCCATTTCTGCCCAGCAAAAGCTGGGTTCTGTGGGGTCACGTGGTACCTTGGGTCAGGCAGCAGAGGGCTCTGCTCTAGAGGTTAGGATGGGGGGAGAAGGGGTGTTGTTTGGAAGCTGGGACTGGGTGATATAGTACGGGAGACAGATCCTCTGAGAAGGGGCCCTGGAGAGAGCAGATATACTGTCCCATGTCCCAAAAATTTTAATGTTTTATTCATTTCCTGAGAGAGAGAAAGAGAGAGTGTGAGCAGGGGAGGGGCAGAGAGAGAGGAGGAACAGAATCCAAAGCAGGCTCCAGGCTCTGAGCTCAGATGCCCTACTGAAACATACTGACTGTGAGCTCATGACCTGAGCCAAAGTCGGGTGCTTAACCAGCTGAGCCACCCAGGTGCTCCCCATCCCCGTGTCTCCTAGATCAAGAAAATCAAGGCAGACAGGAAATTTTACTGGAGGAGGCATTGTATACCTCCAGGAGTTCCCAAATCAATGGGGAGAAATCTGCAGGTGGCTGGATGGTTTTTCCATTAGAAGAACAAAAGTCAATTCACTTATACGTACTCAGAAGAACCGAATTTGAAAACAGGTGTTGGTACAACAACTTGTACGCACATGCAAACGATCATAGCAGCTCTGTTCACCAAAATGTCCATCAACTGATGAATGGATAAGCAATATGTGCCGTGTGCAGGCAGTGGGATGTTCTTCACCCATCAAAAGGAATGAGGCACTCACACACTCTGCAACATGGATGCGTCTAGGTGAGAGAAGCCAGTCACAGAGCACGTCATAGTGTATAATTCCATTTGCACAAAATGTCCAGAATAGACAAATTCATATAAGACAAAAAACAAACAACCCCCAAAAACAAAAACAACGGCGGTTGCCAGGGGCTGGGCGGGGAGGAGGGAATGCACGGTTCCCTTTGAGGTGGAGGGGAAAGTTCTGGAACTAGATAGTGGTGACAGTTGCACAGCACTGTGAATGCATTTAATACCAATGAGTTGTCCTTAAAATGGCAGGTTTTATGCATTCTTCACCACAATTTTTTTTTAAACGTCTATTTACTGTTTCTGGGGTTTCCGGAGGTGTTGGCGGCGGAGGGCCGCCGGGACGGGCCGCGAGCCTGGCTGCGGGCGGAGGGCGGCGGCGGGATGCGGGCCCGGGCGCGGCGCCCCCAGACGTCCCCGGGCCAGGAGAGCGGCGGGAGGCGCAGAGGCGGCCGGGCGCCATTTGCAGCCCCGGGCGCAGCGGCGGCGGCGGCGGCGGCGCGCCGGTTCCGAGGGGCTGGGGACGGTCACAAAGGCGGCGCGGACTGCTGGCGGCGGGGGTCCCCCGGCCTCGGGGCGGCGGCCCGCGGGGAGAGCGGGCGGCGCCGGGGCGCACCGGCTCCGGAGCCCGAGGCCGCCCTTCTCCGCGGCCGCCCGGCCGCCCCGCCCGGCCAGCCCCTCCTGCGCGCCCGGGAGGGGCTGCGGGACAATGGCCGCGCCGTCGCCGCCCGCGCCCGCCGCGCCGCCCGCCCGCCCGGGCCCGGCCCGACCGCGGCGCGAGGAAAGGCGGGAAGGCGCGCGGAGCCTCCTGGCGGCGGCGGCGGCGGGAAGGCGGCGCGGGGACGGCGCCCGGCGTGTGTGGAGCCGTCGGGCGCCGCGGACTCCCGGAGGGTCGGCGGCCGGCCGGGCTCGGGCTGCGCGGCGAGTGACGGGGGGGCCAGCGAAGCTGGAGACGGTCCCTCTGTTTGGTTTCGTGTGTCGGGTCTTGCCTGGATCCGGGCTGTGCATTTCTGGCAGGACCATCACCCAAGTGATGCTGCGTCCTTCTCAGCGCGTCGTATGAAGTGGCCCTCAATTTCGGCTTCGTCAATTTGTCGCATTACTGATGCCGTTCACTTGCATGCTTGATTAAGATGATGTCCCGTATGCTTCCCCGCTGTACAGTGACACGTTGTCCTTTTGTAATTATGAAGTGTTATATAGAGAGGTATTTGAAACTGTAAAAATCACCCATTTCTCATCAAACCTTTTAATATTTATTTTTTTTATATCACATGGACTCGCAGTTTCCTGTTGTATCCATGGGGCTAGAACCTGTTGCTGTCATTTATTTTAATGACATTTATTTTAATGCTTCAGTTGTCCCAGATTTGGCCAGTGGAAGCCCAGTCAAGCCAGCTTTTGTGTCCACTTGACTTGTCCCAATGGTTACTTGAACGCTTACTTCCTCCCACAAGATGTTCCAGGCTCACCTTGTATTTTATCCTTGCCCCAGTCCTGGAGTCAGATACTTCTCCAAGGAGCTTTGGTTCTTTTAGTGGAGAGCTCTTACTTAGAAATGAGTTTCATCGTGCTGGGTATGTTCATTGCTTTTCAAGTGTTGCTGCTTTCATGACCTCTCAGTGGACATTTCCATAGAGAGTGTGATAGCTAGGTTGACATCTAGGTGTAATATACAGATACAGATTGATATATACACAAATAACTCTAGGTCCAGTCCAGTTTCCAATTCATTCTACAGGCATACCGCAGAGATATTGCAGGTTCATTTCTAGACCAGTGCAATAAAGCGAGTATCACAATAAAGCAAGTTAAATGAATTTTTTGGATTCCCATGCATATAAAAATTGTCTACACTATGCTGCAGTCTAGTGTGTGTGCAATAGCATTATGTCTGAAACGTGTACGATACTTTATTGCTAAGAAATGCTAACCATCGTCTCTTCCAGCAAGTCTAACCACTGATCACACCTCCCCATAACAAATATAATAATAATGAAAGTTGGAAATACTGCCGGAATGACCAAAATGTGACACAGGGCACAAAGTAAGCAAATGCTGTTGGAAATATGGTGGGATAGACTTGCTCAAAGCAGGGTTGCTACAAACCTTCAATCTGTAACAAATGCTAGATCTGGAAAGTGCAATAAAGTGAAATGCAATAAATTGAGGTGTGCCTGTAATTTTCTCCTTCTTTGTTATTTTTGGTATATATGCTGTTGAGGTGAACACTACCACATTTATTATTTCAAAAATTTTTATTTTCATTGTTCAAGTAAAATATTCCCTTCAATAAAATTTGAAACTACTGAAAAGTAAAGAGAGGAAAATCAACCTTAATTTGGCATAAAAATACAGCCACGATGGGGCGCCTGGGTGGCTCAGTTGGTTAAGCATCCGGCTTCAGCTCAGGTCATGATCTCACGGTTCGTGGGTTCCAGCCCAAGTTGGGCTCTGTGCTGACAGCTAGCTCAGAGCCTGGAGCCTGCTTCAGATTCTGTGTCTCCCTCTCTCTCTGACCCTGCCCTGCTCAAACTGTCTCTCTCTGTCTCTCAAAAATAAATTTTAAAAAACATTTTAAAAAATACAACCACGTTTTGTAGATTTACTCTCAGACTTTATGTGTCAGTCTCCTTTTTTGAGTTATGGAAATCATACTGTAAATATAATTCTGCATCCTGTTTTTCACTTAAATTTGTATGGGTAGGCAAGTCAGAACCCACAGATCAAACCTGGTTCGTTACTTGTTTTTGTCTACAAACTAAAATTGGTTTTTAAATTTTTATGTATTTATGTATTTATATTACTTTCTTAAAGTAAACTCTATTCCCAACATGGGGCTTGAACTCACAACTCTGAGATCAAGAAGTCTTATGACAGCCAGCCAAGCATTCCTAAAATTGGTTTTTATTATGTATTTATTTTTAATTTTTTGAAACTATTTCTTTTTGACAGAGAGAGAGAGAGAGAGAGAGAGAGAGAGAGAGAGAGAATGAGTGGGGGAGGGGCAGAGAGAGAGGGAGACACAGAATCTGAAGCAGGCTCCAGACTCTGCACTGTCAGCACAGAGCCTGACGCGGGGCTTGAACTCAACAAACTGCGAGATCATGACCTGAACTGAAATGGGATGCTCAACCGAATGAGCCACCCAGGGGTCCCTAAAATTGGTTTTTAAATTTAAAAAATGTTTTAATGATTATATATTTTTTGAGAGAGAGACAGAGACAGAGCATGAGCAGGGGAGGGGCAGAGAGAGGAGACACAGAATCAGAAGCAGGTTCCAGGCTCTGAGCTCTCAGAACCTGACACGGGGCTCGAACTCGCAAATTGCGAGATCATGACCTGAGCTGAAGTTGGACACCCAACCGAGTCACCCAGGCGCCCTTGTATGAAATTCAAATTTAAGTATCCATAAGTTAAGTTTCATTGGAACACAGTCATGCATATTCATTTATATATTGCCTATTGCTACCTTTTGCTGCAACAGCAGAGTTAAATAGTTGTGAAAGAGACTGTATTGCCCAGCAAGCATAAAATGTTATTTGGCCCTTTCCAGGAAAAGTTTTCCAACCCCTGAAATATTGTATCTTAATCACTTTATTAAATTGACTGCTAAATCTATGCTTTGAAATGTTCTGGGGGTGACAACAATACTTAGCTCATTTTAGGTGCTTAATCATGGAATTTCCTCTAGAGAATCCAGGAAGGGCAGGGCATAGGAGGAAGAGGAGGAAGAGGAAAGGTTTTCCAGATATGTCTGTTTTCAGGTATTTGCAGAATTTATTTCCAACCAGTGGGAAAAGGTGTCTTCTCACTAGTCCTTAAAAAGAAAGATGTCTTTCATTAATCTTTCATGGCTAAAATAATAGCTTTTTAAATGCCCCTTAAAAAAGTTATTGAGGGCCAAAACAATCTTGTTGCTACCAAACTAGTAATCTATCTAATTTTAGCTTTTCCCCTTAGCTTTGCAGAAACTTTGGTGAATTTTTAAAATGGCTCTGTAACAAATGTGGGAAGATCGTAGGGAGCTGAAGAAATTTCTCCTACCATTGTCCTCCACACCCGCCAGCCCCCAACCATGGGGTCTGCGCAGGGATAAATGCTGAGAAACTGCCTATTTAGATCTCTTTGACCAATAAAGAACCATGAGTTTATTGTTTTTTGTTATTTATGTCTGTAGTTTTTGAAAGTGGCAAGGAATTATTTTAATCTTTTCTCCCGAGAGATGGGTCTCTGTTGTTATTGTTGTTTTTTAAATGTTTTATTTATTTTGAGAGAGGGAGACAGCATAACCAGGGGAGGGTCAGAGAGGCAGACACAGAATCCGAAGACAGGCTCCAGGCTCTGAGCTAGCTGTCAAGCACAGAGTCCGATGCGGGGCTCAAACCCACGAACCGTGAGATCATGACCTGAGCCAAAGTCGGATGCTTAACCGACTGAGCCACCCAGGCGCCCCGACAGATGGGTCTTTGGATCTGTTCTCAAATCCGGGTGGGTTTGTGACTGCTACACCCTATAGTGTATGGCAGAAGTGATGTGTGATTTCTGAGGCTAGAAAGGCCACGCACCTTCTGCTGAATCGTCTAGGAATGCTGATTCCCAGGACATGTCTTCTGGGTTTTCTCCCCCCGTGGAACCAGCCACCACGCAGTGAGAAGCCAAGCCACACGGAGAGGCCGTGCTCAGGTGCTCTGCATGACAGTTCCAGTTGAGCCTAGCCTTCGGCCTTTCCAGCCCAGCCTCAGTCATGTGAGTGAAGAAGCCACTTTAGAGTGACCCCTGCCGGGGCTCCTGGGTGGCTCAGTCAGTTACGTGTCTGACTTCCGCTCAGGTCATGATCTCACAGTTTGAGAGTTGGAGCCCTGCGTTGGGCTCTGTGCTGACAGCTCAGAACCTGGAGCCTGTTTCCGATTCTGTGCCTCTCTCTCTGTCCCTCCCCTGCTTGCACTCTGTCTTTATCTCTCTCAAAAATAAGTAAAGTGATTCCTGAAGCCCCAGCCCTCCTAGTTCCCAGCTGTTAGTCAGTCACCAACTCAAGTTCAGGAACACAGAAGAGCAGTCCCCACTGTGCTCTTCCAGAATTCCTGATGCACAGAATCAGTCAGCATAATAAAGCATTTTATACCACTACTCTTGAGCCAGTGTTGAGCCGCATAGTAAGTGGAACACTACCTTCTCAAGAAAGGCCCTTTTATATGATCATTAAGTCAATATAAATAATAAAAGACACGGAGAGCAGAGAATAATTAAGGGTAAAGGTAGTTAGGATAACTGAATATTAAATTTAGTCCTAGTTTTCTAGCAGTCAAATGGAAAAGCATAACGTTGCTGAAGGTCATAGTTCTCATTGTATCATAATAGAAAAGATGACTATTTGTCAGTCGATGGGAAGTTTTTCTGGCACTAAATTCTAATAGGAAATTATTAAACAGTTTATTCTATAAGGGATATTGAAAAATACAATGGGCAACTTCTTGGGGTGCCTGGGTGGCTCAGTTGGTTAAACGTCTGGCTTCAGCTCAGGTCATGATCTCACAGTTTGTGGTTCGAGCCCCGCGTCAGGCTCAGTGCTGACAGCTTGGAGCCTGGAGCCTGCTTTGGACTGTGTCTCCCTTGCTCTCTGCCCTGCCCCTGTTCACACTCTGTTTCTCTCAAAAGTAAATAAACATTTAAAAAATCAAAGAAAAATATAATGTGGAACTTCTTGGGGCACCTGGGTGGCTCAGTCGGCTTAGCGTCTGACTCTTGGTTTCAGCTCAGGTCATGAGCTCATGTTTGTGACTTTGATCCCTACATCAGGCTCTGCACTGCATGCAGAGCTGCTTGGGATTCTCTCTCTCTGCCCCTCCTCAGCTTGCTCTCATATGTGCTCACTTGCTCTCAAAATACATAAATTTAAAAAAAAAGAAAAACTTCTTTATCATCAGTTTTATAGAATTCATAAGGGCTGTTTCAGATATGGACCATCAATAAAATCCAAGTACACAACACAAAGTCATAAACTCATGTTGTCTAAGTGTGTAGCTTGATTCAGAGACAGATCTTACAAAATTAGAGGAACAAGTGATTAGCACATTCTTTTGACCCTCTGAGCAATCATATCAACCAGACTTTCAACAAGGCCTTGTTAGCATCCAATTAACTTAAAACATATGTATTTCAGGGGCACCTGGGTGGCTCAGTAGGTTAAGCGTCCAACTTCGGCTCAGGTCATGATCTCACGTTTGATGGGTTCAAGCCCTGCATCGGGTTCTGTGCTGATAGCTCAAAGCCTGGAGCCTGCTTCAGATTCTGTGTTTCTCTCCCTCTCTCCCTCTGCCCCTCCTCCTCCATCTCAAAAATAAATAAACATTAAAAAATTTAATAAAAAGTGTGTATTCTGGTGAATAACTGGATCACAGGAATTCTGTGATGTTGACTGAAGATAGTCCCTTGCATGACTTAAAACACACACAAAAGAAGGTGGCAATGCCTATAACATCTCAACATGGAGGTGGCGCTGTAGACAAGTCAGGGTTACAGCTGTCTTTTAGAAATAGTCTTGGAAACTCATCAGAAAGAAACAATTCAATTTTTTAAGACGAGCAAAAGATGTGAGCTTCACCTAAAAAGATATATGGCTGGCAAATAAGCACATGAAAAGATGCTCAACAGCATTAGTCATTAGGAAAATGCAAATTAAAACCACAATACAAAGTAAAACCATACCACACACTTATTAGAAAGGCTAAAATCCAAGCCAAAAACCCAAACCAAACCCAAACCTGATAATACCACACATTGGCAAGGACACAGAGCACTCGAATTCTCACACGTTGTTGGTGGGAACGCAAAATGGCGCAGCCACTGTGGGGAACAGTTGACGGTATTTTGTAAAGCATTAAGCACACCTAGCATATGACCCAGAAATCCACCCACATATTTACCCCCAGTAAATACTCCTAAGTATTTACCCAAGAAAAATAAAAACTTACGTTTAAACAAAAATCCATATGTGAATGTTCAGAGCAGCCTTTTTTTTTTTTTTTTGCATCAACACCCCAAACTGGAAACAATTCAAATGTTCTTTGTCTCACGGACAGATAGGTGAGTAGTATATGCATACAATGGAATACTGCTCAGCGATAAAAAAAGGAAGGACCTACTGGTTACGTGGATGAAGCCCAGCTTCTGTTTCTCTCAACATAAGTTGAGATTCATTATGTTGAGAGAAACCACACTCAAAAAATTACCACCCAATGGTTCAAATTTAATGTTATATACGTATTTACACACACACACACACACACACACACACACACACACACACTACATACTGTAGCATTCCATTTGTATATCAGTCTGGAAGAAACAAAACTATAGGGAAAGAGAACAGATCGATGGCTGCAGGAGATGGGGGAAGAGAAGGGGCAGCTTAACTACTAAGGTTCAGAATAAGCGAGGTCAGAGAATTGCTCTGTATCTTGATTGTGGCACTAGCTACGTGACTCTACACCTTTGTCAAAACTCGTAGAATGGTACACAAAAAAGAGTGAATTTTACTCTATGTTAATTAAAAAATAAACATTTTCCATTTCTAGCAGACTAAATTAAAATGATTAGATATGATGAATATTAAAATTAATATTGTTAGTTTAACATTTTATTTAACTCAATAGGCTAAAAATACAATCTCAATATGTAATCAATATAAGAAATTATTAATAAGATATTTTACATTTTTTATACTAACGTCTCAGGAATTTGGTATGTGTCTTTCACTTACAAGCCCTCTTAGTGTGGACTCGCCACATTTCAAGTGCCCAGTAGCCACATGTGGCTAGAGACCACCATGTCGGACAGCACGGGGTAGATCATGGTCTTTTTTTTTAAAGACTTTATTTTTAAGTAATCTTTACACCCAACATGGGGCTCGAACTCACAACCCCAAGATCAAGAGTCACATGCTCCACTGACTGAGCCAGTCAGGTGCCCCTAGGTCATGATCTGAAAAAAAGTAAGGGTAGTGTTTCCACCCTTGAGCAGCTATCATCAAATAAATAGTAGAATATATCCAACAAGTAGGATATACTGCTTAAAAATGCTCAGACTTTTAAGAAAATCTTAAAACAAACATAACGAAAAAGTAAACATAAAGTTATAAATATTAACTCAACGGAGTGCTAGTCTTGCTGATGCAGCCAAACTGGCATCATCTTCAAAGTGACCTCACCCTCTCACGTGCATCTTCTGGAATACTCCCTGAAAATGCCATTCCCCTTCCTGTTGCATTTGCTCGCGTTTTCTTCCCCTCGCTTATCTTTTCCTCACTCCACACACCCGTATGTACACGTCTCCACCCTGGTGAAGACTTACTTCTCCTTTACGACCAATCCCAGTGGATTGTCTGTCCCCCACATCCCTGCTCCTCCAGGGCAGGAACCATGCCTTACTTTTCGCACGGTGAGCCCCCAACGCTGTTCTTTCTTCTAATGTTTCCGGAGTCCCACTCCGTGCCGGAGACTCCTGGGTGAAAGATACAGCCCTGCCCCCAAGTGTCTTGCGGCCTGGTGGGAGGGACAGCCAAATTAGAGAGGCACTACAGTTTGCTAAGCGCCCAAGCACAGTGCTGTGGGGAAGTCGGGCTTTCCTGCACAGCCTCTGAGGTAGTTCCTCTCCCTTTTCCTTCAAGAGATCACTGTGGAAGTCAGCACAGGGTGGGCCTTGCTGTGGGCCCCATGCCCACTCAACGTCAGCCAGCTGTTGGCAGAGGCTTACGGGGGGAGGGGCACTTTAGTGGCGATCACTGCCAGGGCGACCACGGAGGGGAGATTGCTTTGTCGCTTTGCCTCTGTGCTAATATTATAGCGTGGGTACATCCCCACCTGACTCATTCCCTGGTGAAAACTCACCAGCAGCCACTTCCCTTGGAAACCCCTGCCTGCCACATGAAAGAAACGATTGTCCCACAGTAGAATCCAGAGGGTCTTGTCCTTGGAGGAGCAACCTCATCCACCAATCCTCAGGCCTGAGCCACCCATCCAACAGTCCAACAACGAGCACAGAAGTCAGCTGTCTCGAGCCCCCAGTGGGAGGGGCAATAAGAGGAGACATAAGGCTAACTGCACAACCTCTAGTTCTAACTTCTAAGGAGAAAGGACGTTTGCCCAGGAGGGCAGAGGTGGTTGTGGTGACGGTGCCAGTGGCTGGCAAGGGCTGTGATCCCACCTCTCTCCCACAACTCACAGAATGATTTGTGTTTGAATTCCTCCCGCTGTCAAGTGCAGACAAATTTCCATAAATTTAAAAATCATTCTTCTTTTAACATTTATTTTGAGAGAGAGAAAGAGAGAGAGAGAGAGAGCATGAGCAGGGAAGGGGCAGGAGAGAGAGGGAGAGAATACCAAGCGGTCTCTGCACTGTCAACACAGAGCTAGGCATGGGGCTTAAACTCATGACCTGGGTCAAAATCAAGAGTCAGACACTTAATGGACTGAGCCACCAGGTGCCCCTAAAAATCGTTCTTAAATCGCTGTGAAGCGTTATAGTGAAATTGTGAGATTGACACCCTGAGTTAGGGAAGGAGTTTCAATGATGATTGGGAGGAAGGAAGGAAAATTACCGGTGGGTGGGCTTGGAGGAGACAGGAGGATAGGAGGACTTTACTAAAAACACGATCTTTGTCTACTTCCTGAGTTTTACTGAAACTTTGCAGCAGCGAATCGATTTTAACTTATTTTAATTTTTATCTATTTATTTATTTAAGTAGGCTTCACTTCCAGCAGAGCCCGATGTGGGGCTTGAACTCATGACCCTAAGATCATGACCTGAGCTGAGATTGAGAGCGCATGCTCAACCTACTGAGCCACCCACGTGCCCCAATTTTGACTTACTTTTAAACATTTTATTGTTGGCTGGTTGATAGGTGACAAACACCTGTTTCCCAGAAAAAAACTCCTCTGAGTTCTCACAGGCTCTCAGTCAACAATACTTGTCCAATGCCTGTTTTTTGCCAGATCTTTGCGAGGTTCTAGAGCTTTTTGAATGTTTTGCATTTAGCAATTTCATCTTATATTATGGATGAATAAAAAGGTTCATGAATTTAAAAAAATACACATGTAGCGCTAGCTTTTCTTTTGCTGGATGGGGAGCTACCTCTGCAGGGAATGAGATTCATTTGAGAAAAAGAGCTCACTGAAAATATTCCAGTCATCCCTGTAGCACTAAGGATCTAGCTCAGTGCCTGGTACATAGGAAAGGGTTACTCAATGTTTGTTGAATGACTAACAGGCCTCCCCATGGTCACCACCATGGAGCTGAGAAAGGCGAGTGGCAGACAGGGAGAGATGTGCCATAGGGGTCCCCCTTCATGAAAGAACTCGCTGACAGCCCCCCAATGTTAGTGTCTGCAGCTGCTTCAGCTTTCCAGAAGCCTGGCCAACACCCAGAACTCCTCCACCCGGCAATGACCGCTCCAGAGGTTCCCAATGCTTCCACTTCCTTTCCTTCACAGGTGTTCCTCCCCATCAATTCTTTTACAGTCCCGATTCAGTCTCAGCATCTGCTTCCTAGAAAACCCAAATCATAAGTGACTTTAGTCTTAAACCCATTCACTATAGATTAGTAGGAAAACACACAATTCTGGCAACAAACCAAAGATGACTGATTGCAAAGGAGTAATGACAATAGTAAACATTTTCTTGGTGCTTTTGTACAAGGTTACTTTGCTAAAATTATAACATTTAAAAAATATTCACTTATTGAGATCATGACCTGAGCCTTGGACACTTAACCAACTGAGCCAACCAGGTGCCCTGAAATTGTACATTTTAATTTTAGTGTATTGATGAGTGCCAAAATGACTGGAGAAGGAAATGCACCTTATTAGCCTTAATAAAAAGGTTATTCCATTTAAAATTAATGCTGTAGGGTACCTAGGTGGGTCAGTTGGTTAAGCATTTGGCTTTAGCTCAAGTCATGTCACGTGAGTTCAAGCCCTGCTTTGGGTGAGCACGAGTCTCGCTTCAGATAAAAAAACAAAATGAAACAAAACAAAGGAGCAGGAGCCCTACTTTGGGGGAGCTCCGCTTCTCTCTCTCTCTCTCTCCAGCTGCCTCTCTCTCTCTCTCTCTCTCTGACCCTCCTGGGATTCTCTCTCTCTCTCCCTCTCTCTTTTCCCCTTGTGGGATTCTTTCTCTCTCTCTCTCTCTCTGCCCCTTGATCACCTGCACCCTCTCTCTCTCAAAAAAAATCAAATAAAATTAATGCTGTAAAATATAATACAAAGCTACAATCATTAAAAGCAGTGTGGTATTAGCACATCAATGGATAATAGATGAATGGAACAGAATACCACAATGAGGAAAAGACTCAACTACATGTAAATTTAATATCTGATAAAAGTGTCTTTTCAAACCCAGAAGTTAGAGATGATTTATTATATAAACATCATTGGGACAACTGGATAACTTGTTGGGAAAAAAATTAGACCCTACACACTAAAATAAAATGTAGATGGATCAGAATTCTAAACATAACGAGATAGGTATGAAAGTATTAAAGTAAAATAAAGGATAATATTTTATAATCTTTAGTGAAAGGCAAAAGATTTATACTATCTGAAGAGAATCCAGAGTATAATATTTTATAATCTTGATGTGAGAAAACCTTTTCTAAGGAAGAGCATAAAACCCAGAGACCATAGGATTTCACTACATAAAACTAAATCTTTTGTAGAGTGAAAGATATTATAAACAAAGTTGAAAAATAAGAAAGATTGCAATCACTTGTTTGGCAAAGTAAAAGATTAATATCAAAGATACATAAAGAACTCCTTAAAAGAAGCCCAAATATCTCAATAAAAAATAAAAGGCTGTGGAGGAATTTATAAAAGAAGAAATAAATAAAACACCCAGAAGCAAATGCAAAGATGTTCAGTCTCACTGGTAAGCAGGGATACAAATCAAAACCAAAGATGGTTATTATTTTTTTAACCAACCAGATTGGCGACAATTCAAATGATTCATAATATCTAGTTCTGATGAAGTTGCAAGAAAATGAACACCCTCATGCACTATTTATGAGAGTGCAAATTGGTAGTTTTTTGAAGGGCAATTTGTTACTATGTCAGCAATTTAAATATGCACAGCCTTTGACCTAGCACCTCTTATTCTAGGAAATCTCTTTTACAGGCATGTGGGAAAGCCATGGAGAAGGGAAGACGGATGTAAATGGGGGGACCGGAAGCAGCTTGAACCACAAGGAAGAGCTAGCACCCCGTGGGAATGGACTATAACCCATGCTGGGTCTTCACCGCTTCCAGTCTTGCTGATGTTGGTGTCCTACAGAAGCTAGAGACCTTTGTCACAGATCAAAACACAAGCACTTGACTCAGGACTTGCAGAAGCCAATGGAGACCCAGGGGAAGGTCGAGAAGTTCAAGTCCAGCTGCTGCTGCACCTCCAAGGAGGTAAGTCGGCAGACCGCCGACTATGTGTATGAACTAGAAGATGGTCGCGGCTTTCCTTCTGCCCTCTAAATATCCCCCGAAGGCCCACTCTAAAGGAAACAGAAGAAAGGACATTCTGGGAAATGTAATTCAGCCCAGCCAAGTGGACACATTACATTACAAATTGGACATATGATGGGTTACCTGTTCATGCATCATTGTCTGTATCAGGAAAAGTTAGAAACAACGTTAATGACCATTGTGAGGGGAACGGTCAATAAAGTTATGGTGTACATATACCATGAAATACTATGCAGCACTTAAAAACAATGAGATTAAAAAGGGGGAGGGGCGTGTCTTCCACTCAGGTCATGATCTTGGAGTTCGTGAGTTCGAGCCCCACCTTGGGTTCTGTGCTGACAGCTCAGAGCCTGGAGCCTGACTCCCTCTCTCCCTTTCTGCCCCCTCCCCTGTTCCCTCTCCTTCTCTCTCTCAAAAATAAACATCAAAAAAGTTTTTAAAAATGAGGTCACCACAATGACATGCCATTGCACACCCAACACAATGTCTAAAAGAAATAAAACTGACAATACTATTGGCAAGGATGGGTAGTAATTGGCACTCTGGTCCATTGTTTGTGGAAGTGTAAAATGGTACAGCCACTTTGGAAAATAGCGTGGTATTTACTTATAAAACTAAACATACATCTACCCTATGAACCAGCAATCTATTCTTAGGTATTTACCAAAGAGAAATAGGAATTCATGTGCAGTGATCAGGCTTTCACTCTTGTGTCCTCCGCTCCCTCCTATCCAGTGAGGACGAAGACTGCTACGATTTCCTCCCTTACTTCTGCCTATAGACATGTCCTAGGGACTCTGCCACCAGGTTCCAGGGGCGCCTGGTTCAGGGCTCTATCCTGAAGAAGATTCTGGAGGTGCTTGAGGATCTCATCAAGGAGGCTGGCTGGGACAGAAGAAGGAGCGTGGTAAACCTGCCGAGCACAGACACCTCCCACGTCTCCCTGGTGCAGCTCACCCTGCATGTGGGCTTCCATGGATGTGGGCTTCCTTGGCCGTGGACATGAACCTCACTAGCATGTCCAAAATACTAAAATGTGCCGGCAATGAAGACCTCATTACACTAAGATCTGAAGATCATGCGGACACCCTGGCACTACTATTTGAACCTCCAAATCAAGAAAAGGTTTCACGGCGCCTGGGTGGCTCAGTGAGTTGAGCCTCCGACTTTGGCTCAGGTCACGATCTTGCGGTTCTTGAGTTCGAGCCCCGCATAGGGCTCTGTGCTGACAGCTCAGACCCTGGAGTTTGCTTCAGACTCTGTCTCAGTCTCTCTCTGCCCCTCCCTGGCTCACACTCTGTCTCTCCCTCGTTTTCTCAAAAATAAATAAACGTTAAAAAAATTAAAAAAGAAAAGAAAAGGTTTCAGACTATGAAATGAAGGTCATGGTTTTAGGTACGGAACAACTTGCAACTCCAGAACAGCGGTATGGTTGTGTGGTAGACATGCCTTCTGGTGAATCTGCACATCTATGGGGAGATCTCAGTCGTATTGGAGATGCTGTTGTAAATTCCTGTGCACAAGATGGAGTACTAGAAACAGAAATATTAAGTCATCACAAACAAGTGATGTCAATAAAGAGAAGGAAGCTGTTACCAGAGATGAATGAGCTCATTCGGCCAACTTCTTGTTGCACTGGTTCCTGAACTTCTTTACAAAGCCACTCGACTCTCTCCTACAGTGACACTCCGTATGTCTGTGATGTATCCCTTGCTGTAGAGTATAAAACTGCTGATAATAGTACATTTAAAGTACTATTTGGCTCCCAAGATCGAGGATGAAGAAGGATCGTAGGCATTAAAATCTAAGAAAATAAAATTAAGCCCTTTGCGAATTACTTCTGAGATGGCAACATGTACTGAAAGTCTCTTCTGTCACCAAATTTGTACCACTGAGTGCATATGTTCGTATTTTCTGTAAATACCCTATTGTCCCTCCATTCCTTACAATCTGTTTAAAGAACAGTCCAGGGGCGCCTGGGTGGCTCAGTTGGTCAAGCCTCCGACTTCGGCTCAGGTCAGATCTCACGGTTGTTGGTTCGAGCCCCGCGTTGGGCTCTGTGCTGACAGCTAGCTCAGAGCCTGGAGTCTGCTTTCGGTTCTGTGCCTCCTTCTCTCTCTGCCCCTCCCCCTCTCATGCTCTGTCTCTCTCTGTATCAAAAATAAATAAAACATTAAAAAAAATTAAAAAAAAAAAGAACAGTCCAAAGTCCAGTCTGAACTTGTTAACCTAGAGACATTTCTGTCTTACCTAGAAATACTCATGATTTTCATAGCAAAAGAGTTTTGATTCTAAATGGCTTTAAGAGTTTTTTTTCAATTTAGGGGCACGTTGGTGGCTCTGTCGGTTAAGCATCTGACTCTTGATTTCAGCTCAGGTCATGGTCTCAGGGTTTGTGAGGTCTAGGCCTGTGTGGGGCTCTGTGCGAGCCTACTTTGGATTATCTCTCTCTGCCTCTCCTTCACTCGCACATGTGTCAGCTCTCTCCCCCCCCTCTCTCTCTCTGTCTCAGAATAAATATTGTTTTAAAAAGAATTTTTTTCAATTTAAATAAGTTATTTGAATTTCAAACATCGAAAAAGTTATATGCATAAAAAAGACATTAAAATGTGCATATTCATAAAAGCCAAAACCTGGAGACAGATCAAGGGCCCCTCAATAGGAGGACTAATATATAAACTCTTGTGTATTCATATAGTGGCATACCATTCAACGACATAAAGGAATCACTTACTACTACACGTAACAATATGGGTGAATCTCAAAAACATTGTGCCAAGTGAAAACAACCCTCACACAAAAGAACACGTTTAATAATCCCACTTATATGGAATTCTACAACAGGCTAGAGTCAGGCATTGACCTGGAAGGGAGCAAGAGGGAATTTGCTGGGGTGATAATATTCTATCTTCAAAAGGTTTTGATTACACAGATGTATGAAGTCTTAAAATCTCAGCAAAAGTCGACGTAAAATTGTACATTTCATTGTAGGTAAATTTTACCTTGAATGAAAATGTGTATGCAAACATTAAACTCTAATTAATTATACGTATGATGCTTTTTTAGGGGGAAGTGTACTGATGCCTGCAATTTACTTTGGAATCCATCAAAACAAAGAAAATGAGTGGGTGAAGGAAGAGAGGGATGGGCAGATATGAGACAAAGCAAGTCTTGGAAAATGTGAATGGTAGGGTCTAGGTGGTGAGTACACAGGCATTCGCTGTAAAGTTCTTCCAACTTTGTTGTACGGTTGAAAATGTTTATAATACGGGAGGGGGAATGAGATTGAATTTGTGTCTCCTAACATTGAGAGATATACAAAACATATTGTTAAAAACAAGCCTCAGAGGAAAAGTATAGTATGATATGCACATAAAAAACAACTAAGTAAAACAAAAACTTCACTTCTGTGAGTAAATTAATAGAGGATACATGTTAAACCACTAACAATGGTGACTTTTGGGGAAGAAAATAGAATGAGAGGGTTGGTGTCTTTACTTGGCTCCCTAGAAAGCAAAGCCTGGGGCAAAACTTTTACGTGCACTTTCTGGAATAGTGCAGCTCTAGGGAAGCAGGAGTGAGGGGCAGGAGAGAGTAAGGCAGGGAAGGGAGACAATAAAAATGTGGGTGTGTTACTGAGCTGGCCCAGCTTTATAGCAAGCACCAGTGATCAATCTCAAGGGAGGTCATCAGAGATGCTGTATAATAAACCTGCTGCGTCTCTCCAGGGTACATGGTGGGGGGAAGGAAGAAGAATTCATCTGCTCATTGTTGTGTTTCACTAGACAAAGCATATCCCCAAAGGCATCAGCTCCCGCCACGTTTCTGGGTCCGCCTGGTCAGCCAGCCTGCAAGCATGGTGTTGAGTGAGTTGTATGGAATATTGTTTGAGCAGCAACAGATAAGCCCCACAGGTGATTCTGAGGCCCAAGGCAAGAATGGGTCGTGCCTGGGAGCCTCTCCTGAAGTCAGGAGTGGTCCCCAGGAAGGCCCTCTGGGATAAACCAGTGGAGCACCGAGACAATTTCTCCTCTGTCTTAGACGAGTGACAGGCCTCCCGCCCGCAGCCTAGAGGACTGTACTTAATACCAGGCAATCGTTTGGGGGCCCTTCCATAACAGCAAGGGAAAAGACCACTGAGCAAATCTGGGGAAATGCATAATCGGGGTCCAGCAAAACCGATCTTGGTGAACGAAGACTTTCACTTTTAACCATATATACTGCATTGCTTAAATCTCTTACAAGACTGGATTCACAAATTGCTTGTGTAATTAAAAAAAAACAATAAAATCAAAATGTGATACTTGGTATACTATTTTGTAGCCAATTTAGTAGAGAGATAAACAGAATTAATTATGGACATGCTAGCCTAGGGGCGCCTGAGTGGCTCAGTCGGTTTAGCATTTGACTCTTGATTTTGGCTCAGGTCATGATCTCACGGGTCCTGAGATCAAGCCCCGTCTCAGTCTCTCTCTACCCCTCCTCTCTCACTCGTGTGTGCTCTCTCAAAATAAATAAATAAACATAAAAAAGGCAAATGCTAGCTTAATATTACCTGAACCAGTAAGTTTAAGTAAGATATCATTTTAGGTGGAGTAATACATTAAATGAAACAAAGTGAGATTTAATTTTTATTTCCTTTGTAAATAGTCTCATGAAAATAAATTCAAAAATGGGAAAATAGGGGGAGCCTAGGTGGCTCAGTCAGTTAAGCATCGACTTCGGCTCAGGTCAGGATTTTGCAGTTCGTGAGTTCAAGCCTCACATCAGGCACTGTGCTGACAGCTCAGAGCCTGGAGCTGCTTCAGATTCTGTGTCTCTCTTTCTTCCCCTCCCCCACCCAGTCTCTCTCTCTCTCTCTCTCTCTCTCTCTCTCTCTTTGTCACTCAAAAATAAACACTAAAACAAAAAAATTTTTTCAGGGGGAAATAGTTCATTGTGATGATGCGTTCTCAACTGTGGCACAGATATGAATTTATGGTCACTGGAATAATAAGCATACGAAGTACAGGTTTCTACTTCTGGGATCCAGGTAAGATTATCACATTAAAACATCACGGGAATCTGGCCCATCTGGTCCTCTTAGCTCTGTTAGTCTCTGATCTCCCTGGTCACCAGGAGTCTTACAGCCTATTTCCCCCTTTGCTTCCAGTGACAAGCCCCACACCCTTCCTTATTAAATTTTAATAAGTTTTTCTCATTTTATTATCTCTGACAACACATGATCCTTCTACTTAAATTAAAACATTCATTTGGGGGCACCTGGATGGCTCAGTCGGTTAAACATCAACTTCAGCTCATGTCATGATCTCCTGGTTTGTAGGTTCAAACTGCGTGTGGGGCTCTGTGCCAATAGCTCAGAGCCTGGAGCCTGGAGCCTGCTTCCGACTCTGTCTCCCTCACTCCCTCTCTCTCAACATGAATAAACAAACAAATTTTAAGAAGAAAACGTGCATTTATTCCTCAAATGTAGCAATTTATCACATTATTGTCACTGAGCTCTAAATCCACCCTTCTTTGCCCTTTTTTTGGTGAAAAGAGCAGGACCCTGTAAGCATGTCTTCTTTGTCAGCTGGAACAGTGTTAGTCCTTGTCAGTAGAGGGCATTGGAGGGACGCTGCAATAGCAGAGGCAGGGGCTCTGGTTCTGGTGTATCTGTTCTTGATCCTAAACCAGGGGAGTGGTGCTCAATTACAGCAAGTTACACTGGACGCCAGGAGGGTGGTCTCTGACCTCCAATCTGGGCCTGTGGCACCTCAGTGAGCTTTATTATCCAGTGAGCTGCAGAGAAATCAATCAGAGTCATCTAAATCTCAGGCTGGCCAGGCGATGGGGAGAGGTGGGACGGTCTTGCAATTTTGTTCCTCGCTAGAGTATTCTTGTTCAGTTCCAGACATAATGAGCTGCTCTTGGTTTTTGTTTGTTTGTTGTTTTGCCACTAGTTATTCCTGTTTTCTTTGAAGTTCTCTTTTACCTTCTTAGTTGATAATCACCTGTAATGTTAATTTTGTGTGTTTAATCAACTTAGAGGGCATTTATGGATGAGAGTAACATTTAAATTGGTGAACTTTGGGTAAAGCAGATTACCTTCCATAATGTAGGTAGGTGGGGCTTATCCAATCAGCTGAAGAACAAAAAGACTGGTCTTGCGATTAACAGGAATTTTACCAGCAGACTGCCTCTGAACTGGAACTGAACATTGGCTCTTCTGGGTCTCAAACCTTCTTTTCTTTTTTTTAATTTTTAAGTTTATTTATTTATTTTTGAAACAGAGAGAGAGAGAGAGAGAGAATCCAAAGCAGGCTCTGCACCATCCATACAGAGCCCAACATGGGGCTCGATCCCATAAACTGCAAGATTATGTCCTGAGCCAAAGTCAAGACTCGGTTGCTTAACTGAGCCACTCAGAAGCCCCGGGATCTTGAACCTTCTGACCCACAGTGCAGATTTGGACTTGCCAACCTTCATAATCATGTAAGCCAATTCCTTATAATAAATCTCTTCATATAAGTAACAAGTTAATAAATAAAATTTATGTGTGTGTATGTATATACATATGTATATACATACATACATATAATCTTTCATCAATTAATAATTTTTTATACTGGAGTGCCTGGATGGCTCAGTTGGTTAAGTGTCTGACTCTTGATTTCGGCTCAGGTCATGAGCTCGTAGTTGTGAGATCCAGCCCTGGGTGAGGCTCCACACCGGACATGGACCCTTCTTGCAATACTCTCTCTCCTCTGCCCCTCTTTCCCCACTCTCTCACTGTCTCTCTCTCTCAAAAATAATATATTCTCTATACTAAAGTTTCCATGCTTAAATTCATGGTGTGGTTTCTGCCTCTTGACCAGACATTGATTGATATCAGCACTCTATATATCACATGATATAGGCCACATACATGAAGAAGATCATAGTGAAATAAGATAAAGTACCTGCCTTCAGTAGTTGAAAGAAATGGACAAAGGAAAAGTTATGAAAACATTTCATAAGAACAGTGATGGACACGTGTGTTAGGGCCACGCAGAAGCAGAGAGGAAGCAACACTTAGCTCATGGGATATTATAAGGCTTCACAGGATGGGTGATGTCTGGACTGAATCTTGAGGGAAAATAGTTTGCCAGGCAAATGAAGGTCCAGAGTAGTATAATCCAGATGGAGGGGAGAAGACATGTCCAGAGGCAAGAGGAAGCAAATGACATTCTGGGGAGAGTGAGTGAGGCAGCTCCCTGGGGCTGGGGCACAGGAGGCAGGAGAGAATGGTAAGGGACATGAAAGATACTGTGAGCCACTTTAAGTATTTGCATTTAGGGTTCCAGGCCAGAGATTTTCAACCTACTTTGCATCAAGACACCCACCATGGATAATATTCATATTCATAGCAGTTCCATACCTGTGCCAGGTTTTTGCTGAAACACCCCTCCCCTAGTTCAAGGGTGTAACAAAGCATCTGTAATTTGTAGTAGCTGCAGCCAAAAATGGAACATTGGTAACGCTTGCTCCTTACTGTCTATGGCATAGATAAGACAGGCTGTGTGTTACACAAAATTCCTGGCTCTTACCGCAACTCTGTCTCTTCCATTTAAGAAAACAGCAGAACGCATAGGTTTCCCTCTACCTTCTCCAGCTGCTCTGGTCCATCTACTAAGTAATCCAAAGTATTGACGACTTTGAGTAGGGTACAAAGAAATAAAAATATTTTCAACAGCCTCAGGCTGCAGTGCAGAGAGCAAAAACCCAGGCTGCTGGTACTGACAGACTGATATGGGGGTGCTGCCAAGTCCTGCTGGGGGATTAAAGTGGGGGTGAACTGACTGCGGCACGTGAGCACTCTCTCTGCCAGCCCCTCCTCCAAATACTCAAGGCTAAGGAATTACATCCCAATGCTGCTTCTGCTAAAGAGTTGAAAGGTAAAAGCCCAGAAGGGCTGCTGGTCCACAGTGACAGCAAATGGGAAGGATCCAGAGCTGTTTGGCGGTGTCTGGTACTCCCTTCTCTGCGGCTACTCCTTTCCCTCTCCTTGAACCCATTTTGACTACATTAGTCATTTTTGCCCGAGTAGCAACCAACCTCAAAATCTCTGTGGCTTCCAACAGAGGCTGGCAAACTTCTTCTGTGAAGGGCCAGATAGTAAATATTTTGGGCTTTGTGGGACATATGGTGTCTGTTGCAGCTACTCAGTGATGCCCTTAGAGCAAGGAGGCAGCAGTAGACAACATGCAAACAAGTAAATGTGTCTCTGTTCTGATGAAACGTTACGAATACTAAAATTTGAACTTGATATAGTTTTTATGTCACATATCTTATCCTTCTTTTGATTACACTTTATTGAGATATACTTCACATGTAACTTATATCAGTTTCAGGGGTATAACATAGTGATTTAATATTTGTATATATTTCAAAATGATCATCCCAGTAAGTTTAGTTAATATCCATCACCACACAGTTAATGAATTTTTTTCCTTGTGCCGAGAACTTTGAAGGTTTACACTTTTAGCAACTTTCAAATATACAATATAATATGATTAACTATAGTCACCACACGTATACATCTCCATGACTTCTTTCATGACTTGACGCTTGTAACCTTTGACCCCTTGCACCCATTTTGCCTCCCGCCCCCTACCTCTGGTAACCACCAATCTGTTCTCTGTATCTATGAATTTGTTTTGTTTTTGTTTAGATTCCACATCTAGGTGAGGTTGTATAGTATTTGTCTTTCTCTGACTTATTTCACTTAGCATTAGGTCCTCAGCGTCCATCCGTATTGTTGCAAATGGCAAAACTTCTTCCTTTTTATGGCTGAATAATATTCCTCTGTGTGTGTGTGTTTTCTTTATTCATTCATCCATGCATCGACACGGACACTTAGGTTGCTTCTATGTCTTGGCTATTGTAAATAGTGCTATCATGAACATGGGGGTGCAGATGTCTCCTCGAATTAGTGTTTTCGTTTTCCTTGGTTAAGTATCCTAAAGTGGAATTGCTGGATCATATACTGTTTCTATTTTTAAATTTTTGAGGACCATCCATACTGTTTTCCCCATTTCCACAGTGCCTGCACCAGTTTACATTCCTACCAACTGTGCACAAACTTTCCCTGTTCTCCACATCCTCAGCAACACCTGCTTTCTTATCTTTCTGATAACAGCCATTCTAACAGGGGTGAGGTGATGTCTCATTGTGGTTTGATTTTCATGTCTCTGATGGTGACTGATGCTGAGCACCTTTTCACGTACCCGTTGGCCACCTATACACCTTTATAGGAAAAATTTCTATTCAGATCCTCTGCCCATCGGTTTGGTGTTGTCAGAGTGGTTTTTGTTTTTTGTTTTTGCTATTAAGTTGTATGAATTTGTTATATATTTTGTTTTTTTTTAAATGTTTTTACTTATTTTTGAGAGAGACAGTGTGAGCAGGGGAGGGCCAGAGAGAGAGGGTGATACAGAATCCGAAGATAGGCTCCAGGCTCTGAGCTAGCTGTCAGCACAGAGCCCGACGCAGGGCTCGAACCCACGAACTGTTGAGATCATAACCTGAGCCGAAGTCAGACGCTTAACTGACAGAGCCACCCAGGCGCCCCATGTTATATAT
The DNA here is from genome assembly GCA_004023845.1 of Helogale parvula. Classification (NCBI taxonomy): domain Eukaryota; kingdom Metazoa; phylum Chordata; class Mammalia; order Carnivora; family Herpestidae; genus Helogale; species Helogale parvula. The sequence goes on along the minus strand of PJEM01007308.1, from coordinate 33,487 downwards.
TTTGGATATTAATCCCTTATCAGATATAGGATTTGCAGATATTTTCTCCCATTCAATAGGTTGTCTTTATTTTGTTGAGCATTTTCTTTGCTGTGCGGAAGCTTTATAGTTTGATGTTGTCCCACTTGTTTATTTTTGCTTTTGACACCTTGGCTTTTGGTGTCAAATGCAAGAAGTCATTGCCAACTCCCATGTCAAGGAGCTTACAGCCTATAATTTCATCTAGGAGAGTTATGGTTTCAGGTCTTACACTGAAGTCTTTAATCCATCTTGAGTTAATTTTTGTGTATGACACAAGATTATGGTCCAGTTTTGTCATTTGCAGTCTAATTTTCTTAACACTATTTATTGAAGAGATGGTCCTTCCCCCATTGTATGTTCTTGGTTCCTTTGGTGTAAGTCTCATTAACATATGACTTACTGAACATATATTACTTTTCGATTTTCAAAAATGAAAAAAATTCTTAGCTTATGGGCCTTACAGAAAGAGACAGATTTGGCCCATGGACTGTACTGTGCGAACCCGTGGTTTACCACAACCAATATATATTTCTTGCTGTCTTTCCAAGTTGGTGGTTGCAGGTCAGCTTCTGTGGCTCAAAGTACCTAACTCTGGGACCCAGGTTGGGCTATAAGAGCAGCCCATATTATTTTTTTAGTGTTTAAAAATTTTTTTTAATGTCTTTTATTTATTTTTTGAGAGACAGAGAGAGACAGTACGAGCAGGGGAGGGTCAGAGAGAGAGGGAGACACAGAATCTGAAGCAGGCTCCAGGCTCTGAGCTAGCTGTCAGCACAGAGCCCGACATGGGGCTCGAACCCATGAAGTGTGAGATCATGACCTGAGCTGAAGCCGACACTGATGCTTAACCAACTGAGCCACCCAGGCACCCCTTTAATGTTTTTTTAAATGTTTATTTATTATTTTTTAGAAACAGCGAGACAGAGCCTGAGCAGGAGAAGGGCAGAGAGATAAGGAGACAGAATCTGACACAGGCTCCAGGCTCTGAGCTGTCAGCACAGAGCCCGACACTGGGCTTGAACTCATGAACAGCAAGATCATGACCTGAATCAAAGTCAGATGCTTAGCCAACTGAGCTACCCAGGTGCCCCTATTTTTTAATGTTTGTTTGTTTGTTTGTTTATAGCATGTGAACAGGGGAGGGGCAGAGAGAGAGAGAATTCCAAGTAGGCTCTGTGCTGCCAGCTAGCTCAGAGCCTGGAGCCTGCTTGAGCCTGATGCAGTGCTTGAACCCATGAACTGTGAGATCATGACCTGACCCGAAACCAAGAGTCGGACACCCAACTGACTGAGCCACCCAGGTGCCCCTGGGTCACATATTTATGCAGCCGAGAGGAAGGACAAGAGCACTGGTGAAAACATATGATGTGCCCTAAAACTCCTGCTCAGAACTAGCATCTGTCACTGCTCATCTCCGTTGGCCCAGGCAAGTCACAAACCAAACCAGACAGTGGGGCAGGGAACTGCACTCTGTCTCCAGAGAGGCACTGAACATCACACAGAGGTGGGTAGTGACTTACGGTCCTCTCAGAATGAAAGAGGGGAATAGCTGGAAAGGCTAATACAACATACCACCAATACCTGTTCCCACTATGCATTAGGATGGCACTGGTCAACGTGTGGTTCACGGACTGATGTGCCCGGTATATAATAAGTGCAGAAAGTGAAAGTAAGTGAAAATGTAATAAGTTTTATATAATAAATATGTCTACAAACAAAAACAATCTAGTTCTTCAACACAGTTTGAGAAGCACTTAGTTAGCAGACACAATAGCCAATACTTTCAGGGGACATGGATTCATGAGCCAATATGCAACTAGTATGAGAGAAACAATAAACTGAATCTCTCTTTCTCTCTTCCTCTCTCTCACATACAAACACACACACACACACACACACATGCACAAGTACATATATGTAATATAAGAATTATTGGAATAAAATAAAAAATTTTAAATAAGGATAAAAATGCTTAGAGAACAGATTATATTAACATATGCGGTAATGAGAAATCATAAAAAAGAACCATGAAGAAATATTAGAATTGAAAATAGAAAGAACACAAGAAATAGAATAAATAGAAGGATAGATATGACTGAAGAAAAATTATAGTAAATTTCAAGGTTGTATTGAGAAACTTTCCATAAGATAAGAAGGACAAAAAGATAAAGAATATAAAAAGAAGTCAAGAGACATGGAGGACAGGAATAAAAATGCCAACATCTGAAAAATTAGGGGTTCCAGAAGGCAGGTGAAAAACATGGAGAGGAATAAATTATTTTTTGAATAGTGAAGGTAACCTTCCCAGAATTAAAGAAGGATGAAAGGTCTTAGACTAAAAGGACCCATAGAGTGCCAAACAGGAGTATTAAGAAAAAAAATCTACACTTAGAAACATTACGACAAAATATAAGACTATCAAATGTAAAACATAAGAATATCAAGGACGAAGAGAAAATTGTAAGGGAATTGTAAAAGAATTCTATGTGAAGAGTGGTTCAGTTGGTTAAGCGACCGGCTTCGGCTCAGGTCATGATCTTATGGTGAGTTCAAGCCCTGCATCAGGCTCTGTGCTGACAGCTCAGAGCCTGGAGCCTGCTTTGGATTCTGTGTCTTTCTTTCTCTCTCTCTCTCTGCCCCTCCCCCGATGCATGCTCTATTTCTTAAAAATGAATAAACGTTAAAAAAAATTTTTAAGGGGCACCTGCATGGCTCAGTTGGTTGAGCGACCAGCTTCGGCTCAGGTCGTGATCTTATGGTTCGTGGGTTCATGCTCCACCTCAGGCTCTGTGCTGACAGCTCAGAGCCTGGAGCCTGTCTTTGGATTCTGTGTCTCCCTCTCTCTCAAAAATATATAAAACATTAAAAAAAAAAAACAAAAGGATTCTATGGGAAGATCAAGAGTGAGTTGGTATCATGCTACCAAACAGCAACACTGGACTCAAGATAACAATAGAGAAATAGGTTTTATAGTATCAAAGGAAGAGAACTTTGATCCTAGAAGTTTATATTCAAATTGTCATTCAAATGTTAGAGCATGATAAAAATAATTTCCGGCACACAATGCTTTGAAATCTTTGCCACACAAACATTGAAAACAGTCTTAAAGGGAAAGTACTTGAGAGGAGACACAAATCCCAGAGATGCTCCAAGAGATTGGAGAAATATGAGTGTTTAAATGCTTTGGGGTGCCTGACTGGCTCAGCTGGTTACAGCATGTGGCTCTTGATCTTGGGGTCTTGAGTTCAAGTACCCATGTTGGGCCTAGAGTTTACTTAAAAAAAAAAAAGAATGTTCAAATACTTTCATAAAGTTTATCTTTGTTTTTAAAGATAGGGGTTGTATCAAATAAGGTGAAAAGAGAAAACACATCTATAACAATATCAATTCTGGAGGGAGGTGGAGAGAAAGAAACATGAAAAAAAAGAGATATGAGCATATGCTTAAGTACTTTCTTATTAAGGTATAGAAATAAATACTGATACATTTAATTATTCATAAGAGTAAAAACATGAATATAGGTAATAAATTAAGGACAACCACAATATGAACAAAATACAAATATATAACTTTTAAATCAGGAGAAGAAAACTCAATCTAGCCAATAAAGAGAAGAACAGTAAAAAGAGTATAAGAGGATGAAACATAAAGGAAATGTAAAATAATATGATAGAAGAAAATCTTAATTTAACTGCAAATACAATAATTGCATTAAATTCAAAATGAAAAGGCCAAAATTCTCAGACTAGTTTTTAAAAATCCAACAATATAATTTATCAAAGCATATATTAAAAACAAAAAGAAATGTTGAAAGTAGGATAGGAAAACCTATGCTGGGGTGCCTGGGTGGCTCGACCGGTTAAGTGTCTGACTTCAGCTCAGGTCATGATCTTATGGTTCATGAACCTGAGCCCCACATCAGGCTCTGTGTTGACAGCACAGAGCCTGGAGCCTGCTTTGGATTCTCGCTGCCCCTCCTCCTCTCCAAAATAAATAAACATTAAAAAAATTTTTAAAAAGAAAAGAAAAAGCTATACACAAATCAAAAGAATCCAGAAGGCAATATGTAATAATATTGGACTTAAAGTAAAAAAAAAAAATCTTAAAAGACAAAAGATATTATGGGACATAACACAGGAAGGAGAGGAAGGAAATTATAAGTGCCAACTGTTCCCTGTGACCAATTTTAGCTATACACATTTTCTTTCTTGGTTACAGAATATCATATTATGACTTTATGGATAAGACGTGAATATTTCTCAGAGAATGATGTAGTTCTTCATGAGCCACTAGGTATTCCCTTTCACTGAGACTGTGAGCATTTTTTCTATGACAGTTGAATTATATTAGGCAGGAACATTTTGTTTCTATTGGTTTTTTTTTTCCTTTTTTTGAAATTTAAGTATGGTAAGTTTGTACGGATGACTAGTCTACAAAATGACGGACTGTGGCCTGTACTGTGTATTGGCTCACTTAACACACTGTCCAATCCCCTTCTTGTATGCCTCTCTAACTGCATAGGCTGGAAAGCTAAAAACTACATTTCCCAGACTCCCCTGAAGCTATTTTTGAAACAGATGCATCCACATGAGACTGAACTGGAGGAAAGGAGAAATGTGAGGCAAAAGCCATGCCTGTGGGTATATTAGCTCTTCCTGCAAGCATAGTTTGAAGGGGCTGTTTCTTCTGGGGCGCCTCGGCAGAGATTTCAAACTCTATTCCTAATATCATAGTATTAGGCGGTGACAGCATTTGGGATTCTATGACAATAGCCATGTGGTGTGGTTAGGAGGTTCTCATGGCTGCTGTTGTCCTGAACTTTCAGCATCTAAGCATGATTCTTGGCCCATCTGGATATTCATAAATCACACAATGTTGTCTAATTAAGCTCTTTTAATTTAAAGCACCCTGAGTGGATTCTATTTTCTACAAGTAACAATACGGACTCTAGGAGACTGTTAGTGGCCCCTTAGCATCTTTTCTCTCTTTCTTCCTCAGTAAGAGAATGTTTAGCTATATGTATGACTACCCCATATAAAGACTGTATTTCCCAGATTCTCTTGTAGGTATAGGTGACCATGTCACTAAGTTCTGACCAATGGGGTATAAATAAAAGTGTGATGTGGCAGATTCCAGCGATTTTCCTTAAGTGACAGCAAATATATGCCCTTTACCCATTCTTCTCCTTTTCTCTATCTTCTTTGAATGTAGAGATGGTGGCCCATTTTAGAATAGGAACATTAGGGCCACATGCTAGGTATAGTGGAACAGAAGCTTGGTAATAGGCTTGGTTCCCTGAAGCCTTCGTAGAATGGAGCTCTGATACTAGCCTTTAATAATCCACCTCTATGTTTTTTATGTGAGAGAAAAATAAACATACCTTGTTGAAGGCATTTTATTTTAGATTGTCTGTCACTCTAAGCCAAATCTAATTCAATGAATCAATGACCGATAAACCATCACCCAAATTCAGAAAATACACACCCTTTCTTTCTGCCCATTAATCTCTTGTTCATATTTTGGGGTTAGTTAAAAGTTTCATGTCGTTCAGTCACTGATTATGCTAATCCACTTCTTACAATAACTCCCAAAGGTGTAGTTCCTTAAACACAGCTCCTTGAGGATGGTCCTTCTTGATCTGAAGACCCATGAACTAAAGAGAAAAGTTATCTGCTTCATCCTTACCCAACTGGCAGTAGTGGTACATATAGGATAACCACTATGGACATTCCTGTTCAAAACGCATAGAAATGCAGGCACAGATGAATCACTGGTCCATAGTAATTCTGAAATCTCTCTGGATAAATGTTGGAAATTCCTTGATGAGAACTCAAGGCCTGGGGATAATCATCCATGGCTCTTTGTTCTACCCTCTGGGCTCTTGATTCTCCCCTCTGAGTCATCCTTTCTTTTGCATGGAAAACAGTCCCAATGTGCAACTATGTAGTTTTTCACAGATTATATTCTACCAGCAGAATTTAGAGGGCCAGAGGTATCTTTTCATTTTGTATTGTCTCTGATCTTTCAGTCCAAGTGGGCAGCATTCCTCCAAACACTTCTGAAAAACATGGGGGTTCTTGCGAATCTTCTTGAGGTTCACTCCATTAGACAAAAGGTATCCTTATAAAGCTCTTCAAGATAAATCCTTTTCTGCCTTGAGCTTCTGGTGAGGAACAATGCCCTTAAGTTTCTTAGAATGATGTTTGAGGGGCTCAGGTCATGAGCCATCTTGGTATGCTGTCTTGTGAGGGCACTTCCTCTCAGAACCTAGCCACCACGCTGCAAAAGGCCCACGCCACCTGGAGATGCCATGTGTAGGTGTTCGAGGTAGCAGTCATAGTGGGGCCAGTTTTCAAGCATCCCAATCTTAGTGCCAGACCTGTGCATGAAGAAACCTCCCAACGATTCCAGTTCCCAGCAAGTCACTCCTAGCCATCTGGGTCTTCCCAACTGAGATTCCAGATACTGTGAAACACAGACAAGCCAGCCCTGCTGTGACCTATCCAATTCTTGATCTATGGAATCCATAAACATAACAATATAGCTTCCTTTCATTCCATTGAGTTTTGGGTTGGTTTGTTACACAGTACTGGAACATACCCTTTCTACCCAGATCTCTATTCTCATTATCTCTATTTCTTTATCCCCTATGTATTCCTCAAATCTGGATTTTACTCCTTTCTTTCAAGTTTAAGTCTTCTCTGAAGTCAATGATCTCCAACTTATTAAACCTAATAGACAATTTCTCTCAGACTATTTTTTTAAGTTTATTTATTTATTTTGAGAGAGAGAGAGAGAGAGAGAGAGTGCACAAGTAGGGTAGGGGCAGAGAGAGAAGGAGAGAGACTTCCAAGCAGGCTCTGCACTGTCATTACAGAGCCTGACTCAGGACCCAAACTCACGAACCATGAGATCATGACCTGTGCCGAGATAAAGAGTTGGACGCCTAAGCGACTGAACCATCCAGGTGCCCCTCTCTTAGACTGTTAAGAGAAGTATTTAACACTATGGTCCAGTTCTTCGTTTTTGAGTTACTCTTCTCCTAGTTGCTACGACACCACCCTATCCCAGGCCTCTTCCTTCCTTTCTAGTCGCTTCTTGGTGTCGTTTGCAATTTCATCTTCCTCTAACCAGCCACTGGGTGATAAAGTGGCTGCAGGTTGGTTCTAAGTCCTCTTCTTTTCTCACTTTGTATTCTGTCTCTATCCAGATCCATGGTTCTAATTCCCATCCATGTGCCATCAATGACAACATTTTATTCCTAACAATTGTATCTAGTAAGCTCCATGCCATGTGTCCAGACGCCTTCTTAACATTTTGTACTGGTCAGGGTTCTTAGTTGCACACAGACTGGTCTTGGCTTATTTCAGCAGAAATGAATGGATTAAAAGTTCAGAGTCCCAGGCAGAGCAGAGCACAGGGGTTGGAGCCTACATTAAATGGGCAGAAACAATAGCCAAGTCAGACCACAGGGCTGGCCGGGTGAGGATACCAACACTACTCTCAGCAAACAGAGACATGGCGGCTGGCACCACTGATAGCACTAGCCTGGAGAGTGGGTGCTGCCACTAACAGGCCTGCCACGATAGCTCGTGGAGATGCTACCTTGCTGTAGCTCTTACCACTGCACGAAAAGCTTCTCCGAGATTCCTACTTCTTGGTGTCACAGCTCCCTCTTCAAAGTCCCTGGTACATGCATCTGATTATCAAAGTTTAGTCCATGGGCACTGTCCTGGCTGCTGGGATTCTAGGAGGGCAAGACACTGGCATTTCCAGATTCTACTGCAGAAGGCAGAATCAACCTCTCACCAATTAATCATAACATAAGGAATTCTCCAAATATATAAATGAGTTTCAGAAGCTGGGAGGGGAAGGCGAGGGGAAAAAAGCTCCCATCACTTCTTCCTTGGAACAGAGTTTATCACCCATCTGACGTGCTCTCTTGAGGAACAAGTTTGTAGAACTCCTTTACATGTTTTAATTAATGAAGGCTGAAATAAAACCTTTTGCTATAAAAACGCCCAGGTCTTTCTTGGAGAATTTTCAACGGGGGATGCTTGCAGAGTAGCTTGAGTACATTCAACCCTCCTGATAACTCAGAGTGCTTTTCAAACATGTTTCCCTTTACCCGTTCAGAATGTGAGGAAAGGCAGCTAAATAGCGAAAACAGCTCTAGACTAACACGTTAGCGATATTAAGGGATAGTTATGGATAGTCTGTATCCCTCTCATAGAACTTACGATCCTCAAAATGCATAGCTAATTGTTGGAACCAAGGAAATAAACTTTGCCTGATATGACTATGACATAAACTTTGCCTGATGTGACTAAGCCATCGAAAAACTAAAGGTTTTGACACACACCCCCGTTTTATTACATCCCAGTGCTTTTCAGTACCTTACCCAGTATAAGGAACTAGAAACGAATCTAGAGAATTCATGTTTCTGCAGTTGCAGTGAAAATTCAGTGATTTCAGATTTTAGCCAATATTTACCGTTTGTACTTAGGGTCATAAATAATATGTCCTCAGAAAGTCTCGATGTACAATGAATTTTTGTATTCGAAAACACAAAACCTGCTATTTTTACTAGTTTTATATTTTCTCTGAACTTAAGCAAGAATCATTTTCTCTTATCTCAGACTCTCTGGGCTTTCCTCTTCAAATAAAATGCCTGTGACCTGTAGAGGTTTAGAAAAGGTTATCCCCGACTCAAACAAGTGCTCCAATAGAGGGAAAAATTATGTGGAAATCGCTTACATTTGACGTTGCTAAACTTAAGTACAATACTGTCACATGTACTTATACAGTAATTGTGGGCACGCCTAAGTCCCTCCCTCTTTCCTAAACCAAATTCCCCAGATCCTAGAAATCCAGCCCTTCTGCTCTCCGGAGGCGCCTTTCCCAACGTAAAGTACAATTTTAAATTTAAGCTCCTGACTAAATAATGATTCTGTAGTCAACTGCCAGGGAACCCGGGCACCCCAGAGCCTCTGGAGGGTGCAGCGGGGTGTAGGCAAGGGCAAGGGGGAGTGGGCGAAGCTGCTGGTTGGTGCCTGAAATCTGTGCGTTGCCCCTTTAATTGTGTCCCCAGCCCTCGGGCGTTTCTGTCCAACGCCCACGTCAGCAAATACCTTTTGTTTCTCTCACGTTGGGGCTACTTGTTTTAGGGCGCAAAGGAGCGGCTTCGAAAGTGGGTATTTCCCCTGCCGAGGACCGGGAATCCTCCCCGAGCCCGCGCGCGCGACCCACCGGTGCGCCGCGGCCCGCGGTAAGTGGCTGCGCGCGGCGCGGGCGGAGGGCGGGCGGGGCGTCGGGGCCGCCGGGACGGGCCGCGAGCCTGGCTGCGGGCGGAGGGCGGCGGCGGGATGCGGGCCCGGGCGCGGCGCCCCCAGACGTCCCCGGGCCGGGAGAGCGGCGGGAGGCGCAGAGGCGGCCGGGCGCCATTTGCAGCCCCGGGCGCAGCGGCGGCGGCGGCGGCGGCGCGCCGGTTCCGAGGGGCTGGGGACGGTCACAAAGGCGGCGCGGACTGCTGGCGGCGGGGGTCCCCGGCCTCGGGGCGGCGGCCCGCGGGGAGAGCGGGCGGCGCCGGGACGCACCGGCTCCGGAGCCCGAGGCCGCCCTTCTCCGCGGCCGCCCGGCTGCCCCGCCCGGCCAGCCCCTTCTGCGCGCCCGGGAGGGGCTGCGGGACAATGGCCGCGCCGTCGCCGCCCGCGCCCGCCGCGCCGCCCGCCCGCCCGGGCCCGGCCCGACCGCGGCGCGGGGAAAGGCGGGAAGGCGCGCGGAGCCTCCTGGCGGCGGCGGCGGCGGGAAGGCGGCGCGGGGACGGCGCCCGGCGTGTGTGGAGCCGTCGGGCGCCGCGGACTCCCGGAGGGTCGGCGGCCGGCCGGGCTCGGGCTGCGCGGCGAGTGACGGGCGGCCCGCCCAATGGGGCGGCGGGGGGCGGGCGGGCCGGGGTCCCGGAGCTGCTCCCCCGCGCCCCGGGCGCTTCTTCGGGAAGGTGGCTCCCTGGGCAGTAGTCCGAGTTTCTCCTCCAGCCTCCATCCTTTGGTTTTATGTCGTGATGCAACAGATCCGAGCTCAGAACCGAAGGCAGACATGCTACACCTAACACATATTGAGCCATAATTATTGGTTTATGACGGAACCGCACACACGCACCTTCTATCCGTGTAGACGGTCTCTTTTTTGTAAGTTAGCGGTTTGGCCCCTTCCCCTTCAAATGCGCTTGTTTAGCATAGATTGTGCTCCTAGGCAGACTCCACATCTTTCCAAGAAGTGAGAAGTGTTACGTTTTCATTCTCCCTTAAAAAAAAAAAAAGATATAATTGATATATAACATTTTGTGTTGGTTTTCGTTTAAGACGTCTTTGGAAGCAGTAGATTCCCACCTAGTGGGCTTCTAACTACACACGTCAGTATTCTGTTCTCAATAAACGTTTCTATTTGTGGAACTTTATTTAGTAAATGGAGTGCCTTCACCTATATGAATTATTTCACTTAATTTCACATAAAACGGCCACCTGTCAGGTCGATGGTTATTACACTTTCCAGATGAGGAAATGCATTATGTGCAGAATGTAAGCGTTAAACCAGAAGGTGGGCGATGGCAGCCTCCCAACGCCCTTGCCTCCTCTTCTTGTTCTTCATTCCCTCCTAAGGCACCTCCGGCGTCTTCTGGAAAGCAGGTCGGTCACTTTGCTTTCTTGCTCTAAAAACCTTAATTGATCTTTATCAGAAAAAAAAGACTCCAAAATCCTCAGCAGAAGAACCGAGGCTCAAACTTCCTCTCCAGGCTGATCTTCCCCAAGCTGCAAGTATGGGTGGGTTTGTGGAATCCCTGAAGCAAGATAGCCCTGGATCAGATCTCTTTATTCCTGGGAATCTCCCTGGCCACACCAGTGGTAAATGGGAAGCAAGAATCTAACCTCCAGCCCGTGACCAAATAGGCATGGGTGGGTTAGACTGTAAGATGTTGTCCTGAGTCCCTGGGCTCTTTACAGGTCGTGTATATTTTGAACCCATGATACTTGATTCATCCTATATAATTTCAGTCTTATTTTCTATAATGAAACTGGGTTTCTGTTTAATAGGCTTAACCCTTTCAGTGGCATAACTATATGTTTATAATATTTAAAGGATTTGGTGTAAGTTTTTTGATCCCCTTGAGGGAAGTTTTTGTCACTTCTTTTATCAAAATTGGTCAGTGCCTCCCCATTTTCAGTGATTTCGCCATCCTACTCCTATTAAAAGCCAAGGCCTTATAAAAGTTGGACCCGTGATGTCTTCCCTGGCGCACCGTCTGCTCTTCCCTTCTGACTCCGTTTCTCATTGCTCCCTCCGTCCCTCCTTAATGTTCCTGCAGTCACCCTTGCCTGCTCCTCCTTTAGAGCCTGCGCCTTTCACCTGCCTGGAACCCTCTTCCCCTGGATACCACAGGACTATCTCACCTCCTTTGGATCTTACTTAACTGCCAACTTCTTCATGAGACTTTCCCAGCTGTGGTTTTGATTCTCTTGAACATTTTAATACTTAATTAGAAATCTTACCAGGATTGAAAGATGTTCATTTACCAAAGAATACAATTACCATGCGAGTTAGCTCAAATTCTTTATGACTCAGGGATTTTTGCTAAGGAGGCTGATGAGATTTATTTTGGTGACCCTGATGGGACACATTAAATTCTAGATTAATGATTATATATCTTAAAAGACATGGTCTTCTAGCCTACAGACTTAATTCACTGTACTCATTACCTAAATCTTCAGTCATAAAATACGTGTTTTTTCCTTCTATTCCAAGGACACTTGAACTTTGGTTCCTAAACCATGTAATTGACTTTTCCATTCACCTGTTTGAAGATCTTTCGACTGAATGGGAATCTAGATTTCTTTAGTATTCTTAGGATTTTATAGATATTTAACTCTATTTTATAGATATCTAAAATATTTCCAGTTCAATTTTGGATGTCCCACATGAATTAGTGTAATTTGCTATTTCATCTTATAAGATCAGTCTACCAAGAGAAGAAAATTTGAACTGTATTACCCATTTCCATGACTAAATCATGTATTTTGAAAATAACTTAAACCTTTCTTAATGATGTGAGTACAATTATGAGTGCAGGTTATGTTGATGTCCTGTGGGTGTAAGTATTACCAAATTGTAACTAAACCCGATTTATAGGAATATTACTATTTTCCTGTAAAAGTTGCTATTTTTGCTCTTTCCTATGTGTCTTTTGTCTGTCTTAGTTCAGTCCGTTTACCATGTCTTGCTTTGACTATTGCATTAAGCTTTAAATTTGTTGGCCTGGGCCTGCGTCTCCCACCTTTTGTCTTCCATGCTGCTGAAGTTTTCTTCTGGTTAAGTAAATGGAATCATTGTAACAATAATACCTGGTATTTATTGAGCCCTTGCAGCATGCCCTGTCTTCTGCATACTGTGGAGAGAAGAGGGCAAGACATAGGGCTGTTGGTTTGGGGTCAGTCAGCCAGAATTCCAGTCTCTGTTCATTTGCTCCTGCAATCTTCAAAGTTTTTAAGAATTTTCTGCATGCCTCGGTTTCTTTATACAATGTGGGTCGCAGCATGAGGCTGTTGTGAGGATTGCAGTCAGATAAGTGTACAGTGTTCAGCACAGCGCCAAGTAAACATTCAAATCAGGCGCCTGGATGTCTCAGTCAGTTAAGTGTCGGACTCTTGATTTTGGCTCAGGTCATGATCCCAGGGTCGTGGGATCGAGCCCCGTGTTGAGTCCTGAGTTGGGCTCTGTGCTGAAGGTGGAGCCTGCTTGAGTCTCTCTCTCTCACTCTTTCTCTCTCTCTCTCTTTCTCTGCCCCTCTCCCCTGCTTGCACTTACTCTCTCTCAGAAATAATAAGCAAGCTATTTTTATTAAGATATAACTTACAGGTCATACAATTCACCCTTTTAAATTGTATGTAATCTAAAATGAACAAATCAGGAGACTAGATGCTAGCTAGTGAGGATGTGGAGAAACGGGCACCCTCCTACACTGTTGGTGGGAATGTAAACTGGTGCAGCCGCTCTGGAAAACAGTGTGGAGGTTCCTCAAAAAATTATCAGTAGAACTCCCCTATGACCCAGCAATAGCACTGCTAGGAATTTACCCAAGGGATACAGAAGTGCTGATGCATAGGGGCACATGTACCTCGATGTTCATAGCAGCACTTTCAACAATAGCCAAATCATGGAAAGAGCCTAAATGTCCATCAACTGATGAATGGATCAGAAGATGTGGTTTATATATACAATGGAATTCTACATGGCAATGAGAAAGAATGAAATCTGGCCATTTGTAGCAACGTGGATGGAACTTGAGGGTGTTATGCTAAGTGAAATAAGTCAGGCAGAGAAAGACAGATAACATATGTTTTCACTCATAAATGGAACAAGAGAAACTTAACAGAGGACCATGAGGGAGAGGAAGGGGAAAAAATAGTTGGGGAGAAGGAGGGAGGCAAACCATGAGAGACTCTTGAATACTGAGATCAAACTGAGGGCTGATGGGTGTGGGGGAGAGAGGAAGGGGGGTGATGGGCATGGAGGAGGGCACTTGTTGGGATGAGCACTGGGGGATATATGGAAACCAACTCGACAATAAACTATAATAAGAAAATAAATTATATGTAATTCATTGGTTTGTAGTGTATTCATAGAGTTGCACAACCGTTCCCACCCTCGAATTCCAGAACATTTTTACCATAGTATAAAGAAACCTCACACCCATTAGCAGTCATTCCCCATTGCTGCCTCTCCCTAGATCTGTGACAACCACTAACCTGGCCTATCTCTATCATCTACCCATTCTGGACATATCATTTTTTAAATTTTTTAATGTTTATTTTTGAGAGAGAATGAGAGACAGAGTGTGAGCAGGGGAGGAACAGAGAGAGGGAGACACAGAATCCGAAGCAGGTTCGAGGCTCTGAGCTGTTAGCACAGAGCCTGACATGGGCTCAAACTCATGAACTGTGAGATCCTGACCCCAGCCTTTGCCCACTGAGCCACCTAGATGCTCCTGGACATTTCATTTAAATACAATCATAAAATATATGGTCTTTTGTGAACAGCTCCTTTCATTTAGCTGGAAGGTTTTAAGGTTCACCCATGTTGTAGCAAGTGTCAGTACTTAGGTTCCTTTTCTTGGGTCAGTAATGTTCTATCGTATGGATGTGTCGATTCTGCTTATCCATTCACCAGCTTATGGACATTTGAGTTGTTTCTATGTTTGAGCTGTTATGAATAATGTGTCTGTGAACATCTGTGTACAAGCTTTTTTGAGGACAAATGTTTGCATTTATCTTGGGTGTAGGAGTGGAATCATTGGATTATATAACTTTTTAAAATAGCTTTATTGAAATTCAATTTGTATACCATAAAATTCACCTATTTAAAGTGTAAAACTCAGTGGTTTTTCATCTATTTATAGATATGTACAACTGCCACCACAGTCCATTTAGGAACATTTTCTTCCCCTCAGGAGGAAACCCTCTACCCTTTAGGCCACTCAGCCCGTCCCCCTTCCCACAGCCCTTCCTTCTACCCCCAGGCAGCCACTTATCCATTCTCTATCTCCATAGATCTTTCTATTCTGGGCTTCCACAGGAATTGAATCCTATAGCATGTGGTCTTTTGTGATTGGCTTCTTTCACTTAGCATAATGTGTTTTTTTTAATGTTTATTTTTGAGAGAGACAGACAGACAGGCAGACAGACAGACAGAATCTGAGATGGGCTCCAGGCTCTGAGCTGTCAGCACAGAGCCGATGCAGAACAGACTCCAACGCTTGGCTCCATCTCATGAACCGCGAGATCATGACCTGAGCTGAAGTGGGATGCTCAATTGAATGTGCCACCCAGGTGCCCCTTATGTATTTACTTTTTAATGTTTATTTATTTTTGATAGAGAGCCAGTGTGTGAGTGGGGAAGGGGCAGAGAGAGAGGGGGACACAGAATTGAAAGCAGGCTCCAGGCTCTGTGTTGTCAGCACAGAGCCCTATGCGGGACTCGAACTCACAGACCGTGAGAGCATGACCTGAGCTGAAGTCAGAAACTTAACTGACTGAGCCACCCAGGCGCCCCATGTTTTTAAGGTTCATCGCTGTTGTAAGCACGTACGAGTACTCCATACCTTGTTAAGGCTGAATACCATTCCATAGTGTGCGTATCCCATGTTCCCCTTGATGGACATTTGAGTTGTTTCCACCTTGGAGCTACTCTGAATAATGTTGCTATAACATTTGTATACAGATTTCTATGGGGACATATGTTTTCATTTCTCTTGGATACATACCTAGGTGTGGGATTGCAGGGTCCCATGGTAACCCTGTTTCATCATTTGAGGAGCTGTCAGACTGCTTACCAAAATGGCTGCATCATTTCACATTTGTACCATTCATTAGTGTCTGAAGGTTTTGATTTCTCCACATCCTAGCCAACACTTGTTACTTGTGTGTGTGTGTGTGTGTGTTTATTGTAGCGATCCTAGTGTATGTGAAGTGGTATCTCACTGTGATTTTGATTTGCATTTCCCAAATGGCCAATGATGGTAAACATATCTTTATGTGTTTATTGCTATTTGTCTTAATTTATTTCTTATTGCTATTAATCTTATTTATCTTAGCTATTATCTTATTTAATCCTCTTAACAGACTTCCTTAGAGCCTCTTAACTGTCAATTTTCTAATTTTACAAAGAAGAAACTGATGTGTACAGTTAAGTAGCCTAAGTCATGCAGTCACTGGTAGACCTTATAATCATGTCACTCTTCTTAAAATCCTTCAAAAGTGCCCCGAACCCGCAAAAGTAGAGGGGCTTCAGGATCTGGTGCTTACATCCTTTTTTATATCTTCCACAAGCCTTACGTCTCTGGCCACAGCAACATTTTTTTACCATCCCTGAAGAGGGCATGCTGTTGAATACCTTGCCCTTGGTGCTGTGTCTGGAATGTCCTTTGTGCCCTCTTTTTCATGAATGAACTTCTACTCATCCTCCAAGTAATAAAGAAAATACAAAATACAACGAAAAATAAACAAATTAACCTGCACTTAACCTCTGAAAACCTTTGTGGCCGGTGTGAGGGAGACGAGAGAGGGGAGGGCTGTTGTGGAGGACGACTTTCACTCCCACTAACGGAGTCACTGCTGTCTGTTGGCTCAATGGAATCTTTTTCTTTTCATGCAACTTTAACAAGGAACCTATCCAGGGATACTTGCTTTTGCCTCCTTTTGATGATTTCGCGGAAATGTGACATTGCATTGTCGTCAAATGGATTCATCGCTGACACTGCTACTGCCTTATTCAGGTTGTGCTTTTCTACAAAATTTGGACTGTTTCCCACATTTTACACATCTCCCTAATCTGATTTGAAGTGAGGGGTTCCTCCGCCTTTTTCTCGTCTTCTTCTGCAGACAAGATACAGACGTAGACTTCTTATAAAATCTTGTAATTTTGGCCACCTGCATACCTCGTTCATACTTCTCAATGATTTCCTTCTTAACTTCCACCGTAATCATCTCCTCCTTCTTACCGCCTTTCTTTTCAACCTTTTTCTGCCTGGGGGCCATTGTATACGTTCCCATGGGTGTTGTCTACAGTACAGTCGTAGTAAACTCTTGTCGTCTACCATATTTAATGTAACTGGCAATAAGGCAGCAGAGGGAAGGGTCTCTATCTGCAGGCAGCCTGACCTAGAATGAAGCAAAGCATTCCTAAGCTGACTCTTGTCTGGAAAATCAGAGGACTGTCCAGGTGCTTTGAAGTGACAAAAAATACACCACTGCCAGTTGTGGTCACCTCCCAACATTCTGAAAAATCACTGATTTCTGCCAAACACCATGGCCTGAGACCGATCATCTGAGCATGGGAGATGCTCACCTACAATCCCACAGTGAGAGAGAAAGCAAGACAGAGATCAGAACCATTGGCTCAGTTGTGATCATGTGACGTCCGGCGTCACGTGCTGCTTGTATTGCAAGACATCACTCACTCGTTTATCAAGTTAACATTTATTATAAATGTTTGTTCGTCTTGCAGAACAAGTTACTCGCAGTCCAAGATTTTATTGTATTTTTTCATTTTATTATAACTTTGTTTCGAAGTTTCTTTCTTCCTCTCTGTCTCTCTCTTTCTCTGACTCTCTGTCTCCATACAGATAGTGTGGTGTTCCAGACCACCGACCTTTGACCTGTCATCATTATATTCCCAGAGCCAGAGAAAGCCTGCCACAGAGTTGGTGCTCAAATACATTTATTCTTTCAGTTTGAATATCTTTCCTTCTCATAAAACTAGAATAAAAGAGTTTTGCTTTAAGAAAATTGGAAAAGAAAGCATATAGAGCTATATGGATTTCAGAACAGGGTGAAAGTATTCAATCAGAGGTGGAAGTTCCTCTCTTTCCCTTGTTCTTCTAACCCTTCAGAAAAGTCCTTCCTTGGCTCTCAGCAGCCTCTGAACCATCGAGGGTACAACAAACACCTTTGTGTCTGCTTCAGTTTCCTCTGTCTCACTGGTTCTGTTGGATAAGGTACAACATAAGGTTTTTATGGTTCCAGAATGTTTGGAAGGAGCTTTATTTCAAGATCTACAGTATAGTTTCCATCAACAGAAAATACCAGCAAACCAAAAACAAACAAAATAAGACGGGGAGGTGGGTGTCTGAGTGGTTCAGTTGAGCATCTGACTCTTGATTTCGGCTCAGGTCATGATCCTGGGGTTGTAGGATCGAGCCCTGCATCAAGCCCTGTGTGGACTTTGCACTAAGCATGGAGCCTACTTAAGATTATCTGTCTCTCTCCCTCTGCCCCTCTCCCCTACTTGCTCTTGCTCTCTCTCTAAAAAAAAAAAAGGAAAGAAATAAGATACTAGCAAACCAAACAAGGCCATAATTTTATCTAAGGCCTCCTTATTTATTTTTTAAGACCTTCTTGGGGTGCCTGGGTGGCTCAGTAGGTTAAGCGTCCGACTTCAGCTCAGGTCATGGTCTCATGTGTCATGGGTTTGAGCCCCGCGTTGGGCTCTGTGCTGGCTGCGCGGAGCCTGGAGCCTGTTTCAGATTCTGTGTCTCCCTCTCTCTCTGACCCTCCCCTGTTGACTCTCTGTCTCTCTCTCTCAAAAATAAACATAAAAAAAATTTTTTTTAATGTTTACATTTTCTGTTCAGTTGAAAAAGTGTTTTAAAGTGGTCTGCATAATTAATAGTGCTTTTATTATTATTATTATTATAATCATAGCTACAAACATCTGTCAAGGGCTTGTTATAAGCCAGTCACTGTTGTAAGCACCTTACTTAGATGATCTTCTTATTTACTCTGTCCTGTAACTCTAGAAGGTATTATTATTATTATTAGTCCATTTTATAGAATGAGAAATGGAGGCTCTAGGAAGTTGACTTCCTGGGTTATCTCGGTGTGTGCGGCAGAGCCAGAATCCGCACCTGGATAGTCTGATTCCAGAACCGGTGCCCCTGAGCACACTACCCAGTACTGCTGCTCACAGACAGACTGCTCACCCTTCTGCTGAATTTTAAGGCAAATGATGTCCTAATATGCCATCTGGGCCCAGTTGCAGGAAAAAGACACCATACTTGTGTTTTAATTCGTTTACTAAAGCGAAT
>PJEM01007308.1:0-14732 GCA_004023845.1 Helogale parvula | reverse complement strand
GGTGACACTTGTCTCCGGCAAACTGATCTCTGAATGGCCATGAGCGAAGCTCTAGAGACTGGAAGGCTGCTGCAGGAAAACCAGTGTTTCCATAAATATGCTTGCCAGCAGTCATGCCTCAGCAGCAGAAGGATGGTCCCCGCCTCATTTCTGCCTTCCAGATTTCACAGGAGAATGTCTGATGGATGGACCCTACTTCACATGGGGAAACAACCACAAAGGAGTCTGGGAAATGTGCTTTTTCATTTTACAAAAGGAAGTAATAAAGGATGCTGAAGGTTAATACACAAACTAATATCTGCTAGGGTAGGGGGACCTAGGTGGCTCAATGGGTAGAGCATGTGACTCTTGATCTCAGGGTCGTGAGTTCAAGCCCCATGTTGGGCTCTGTGCTAACAGCTCAGAGCCTGGAACCTGCTTTGGATTCTGTGTCTCCCTCTCTATATGTAGAATGTAGTGGTTATCCCTAAAAGTGATATTTTATCTGCATGTAAAAACTATTTAGGGCACAGACTATATTCAGAAATCAGGTGCTCTTTGGGGTGCCTGGGTGGTTCAGTTGGTTGGGCGTCTAACTTCAGCTCAGGTCATGATCTCACGGTTTGTGGGTTCAAGCCCCACGTTGGGCTCTGTGCTAACAGCTCAGAGCCTGGAACCTGCTTTGGATTCTGTGTCTCCCTCTCTCTGCCCTTCCCCCTCTTGTGCTCTGTTTCTCTCTCTCTGTCTCACAAAAATAAATAAAACCTTAAAAATTTTTGTTTAAAAAGAAAAAGAAATCAGTGCTCTTTAAAAGTCATAGAATTGGGGTGCCTAAGTGGCTTGGTTGGTTAAGCGTCCGACTTCAGCTCAGGTCATGATCTCACGGTTCGGGGGGTTCGAGCCCCACCTCAGGCTCTGTGCTGACATCTCAGACCCTGGAGCCTTCTTCGAATTCTGTGGCTCCCTCTCTCTGTCCCTCCCCTGCTCACATGCTCTCTCTCTCTCTCTCTCTCTCTCTCTAAAAAATAAATAAACATTAAAAAACATTTTTTTTAACTATAGAATTAACTTTTGCTTGCCACTCTACAGACCCAGTACTAGTTAGTGTGCTGTTAAGGACCTTTGTTGAAATAGTAAAGCCATCACAGAAAGTCCCTTTACGGAGTGTCCTCCCAGCTCACTGGGGCTGGATGATAGATGAGCTTTTCGTGTAGGAAGGAGTTTTCAAAAATTAATAATTTTGCTCCCCCAACTACCGTTTTCTCCTCAAAGATTTTTGTAAGCCTCGAGGCAGCAATGTTTTGAATGGTTTAAGTTGCCAGAATTCAGACCTCCTCATGAGTGGATAGTTGATCCAATCATTTTGCTAATTTAAATATATTTGAACAGTTCTTTTTTTCTCTGGTGGTCTTTTCAGGATACTCATTTAAAAAAATTATTTCAGTTTGGGGCATCTGGGTGGCTCAGTCAGTTAAGCGTCTGAACTTCGACTCAGGTTATGATCTCGCGGTTCATGGGTTCGAGCCCTGCATCGTCGGGCTCTGTGATGACACTTCGGAGCCTGGAGTCTGCTTCGGACTCTATGTCTCCTTCTCTCTCTGCTCCTCCCCGACTCGTGCTTTCTCTCTCTGTCTCTCAAAAATAAGTAAACATTAAAAAAAGTTATTTCAGTTTGTTTCCTTCTACTTGCCTGTATTTTCTAAATTTTCTGTAATTATATAATACTTTTATAATAAGAAAAAAAAGAGATATATTACCTTAAAGTGATTCCATTACTTTAGTCAAAAATTTTTTGGCGAGGGGCGCCTGGGTGGCTCAGTCGGTTAGGCGTTCGGCTTCAGCTCAGGTCATGATCTCACAGTTTGTGAGTTCGAGCCCTGCGTCGGGCTTTGTGCTGACAGCTAGCTCAGAGCCTGGAGCCTGCTTTGGATTCTGTATCCCCCTCTTTCTTTGACCCTCCCCTGCTCACGCTGTCTCTCAAAAATAAAATAAAATAAAAAACATTAAAAAAATTAAAAAAAAATTTTTTGCCGAGAATTCTTAGCTGATTGGTTTAGAAAGCATCACAGTCATTTTCCACTGTCTATGGACACAAAGCCTGACCCTCTCTTTGATGAACAAAACTTCAGGATCAATGAAAAACACAGTCAGACAGATTAAAGAAATGATTTTTGGTCCTTAAAAAGGTTTGGACCTTAATAAAAACTGAAAATTTTACAACAGCTTGTTACAACTGATACTACAAATTGCGGCACACCTTGAGGGGTAGGAAAAAACTTGTGGTATGCTCTGGTATAATCTGGCAAATTGAACAAGTTGTAAAAGATCTGGATGACTATCCTAGGGCTTTCTGAATGTACGCGGTAGGATTACCCCCTGCCCCCCACTTCCCACAGGCGTACAGTTTTTCAGAAATGTTGTGTTTTTCAAGTTGGATCTTTAAAGCTCTTCTGTTTGGTTTTCTTGCAAATCATATTAGTGCCGCTTGGAGGAAAAAGGGCAGCAGGACACGTGTTGCTGCTTTAGTGCCTCATCCGCTGGCCTGCCTTCCAACATGTTGTCTGAGGAAGTTTATTTTATTGTCAGAGTTAAAAAGTGTGTCTGCTCTCAATTTGCCAAAATGCATTTTAATATCAGAACTCTCTTCTTACAGAATTGAGTATTAAGGTTTCAGTTAAAAATGCAGATTTATTTATTTCTGTTAATCGTCTGTGCCGATTATCTATTTTTACCTGCTCAAAAGTGACACCCGATGAGGGCTGCCGTTTAATTTATTTAAACAAGTATCTATGAAGTACCTTAGCAGATGTCTCTGTCTCTTTGAATGTAAAAGTACATTGTAAATAGCTATTTGCTCTCTCTACAGGACAAACCTTCATATACAGAGTGTGTTTGACTTGGAATCTTCCCTTTTTTACTCCACTCAATTGACTTAGCAGGGTTTCAAGAGCACCGTTCATAAATTTGCAGGTATGAACAATTTTAATTCTTGATATTGTACCTCACTTAAATATACAGATAGAAAGTAGAATTTTGCAATGCCAGATTTTATATGTCAGAGTATGGATTTGTTGCTTGAAAAGTCACTGTATAAAACGTTCAGCATTCTGATTTTCTTGGCCAGGTGTCCCTGTTCACTTATTGCTAAATTTTTAATTCATTGCCTCTCTTGTGTATGTATCTCTTCCATTCTGCCTTAATCAAAGATTCGTATTATATTAGAGCTGGAGATTGTGTAGACCCACCCCCTCAATTTGTGGAGAAGGAAACGGAGCCTAGAAAGGTGAAGGTGAAGTCCACGGACGTAGAGCTAACTGAGTGGTGGAGCTAGTGTCAGATCTCTCAGCTCTCCCCCCCTACGGTTGTGTGGGAGTAGAGCTCAGAGACGGCACCCCGCAGGTTTGGAGTCACTGGTTAATACCCCTTTCTGTCCAGTGGGGAGAATGATACCACCTACCTGATGGCTTGTTGTGTATGAGGATTAAAGACAATGTATTGTGCTCCTGCTGTTATTGTCTGTGGCCCTTTTACTTCTCATTAGGTTGACCCCGTCACTGCTTCTTGAAACTCCACACCTTGGCTCCTGGTCACAATGCTGCCCTGATTCTCCCTGTAATTCTCTGTAATGCTGGCTTCTCTTCCCCATCTTGCCGCACAGACGAGGGCAGCCGTCCAGACCCTCGCCTCGTCCCATGTTTCCTGTGAGCCCCTCCATTTCTATTTACCGACATCGTCTACTTCTCTGTCTTCAAGTCTGACTACCCCCTGAACTTCAGATCAGCATTTCCAGTGACCCCATGGCCATCGCTACCTGATTTCCCATTCACCTCAAACACGATGAATTTAAAACCAAAGCCATTCCCTTTCCCATAAATAAGTTCTTCTTCCTGCCTCCTAATTTCTGTTAGCGATACTACCAAATGCCCAGGCTTTAAAAATCACCAGGTTCTCCTTAGAGTTCTTTAGCCTTCCACAGCCAATGACAAATTGTGGTACCCTACGGTACAGTCTGGCGAATTGAGTAAGTTACAAAATATCTGGGTGGCTGCAGTGAGGCTTTCTGAATATAGGTAGTAGGATTTTTCAATCAGTTATCAAGACCCATGGATGGATTTCCCATTGAAGCATTTTGCGTCTTTTCCTTCCTTCCCATTCCTGCCAGCATCACAGTGTTCAGGCCATTAACCAGACTGACAGTTGCCAATAAAGTAGCTGCCCTTTTACCTGGAAATGGATGGGTTCCTTTTCTCTCTCTTTCTCCCCCAAGAAATACAATCTCTTGACTTCCCTTGCTTCTTCATTTAGCACATGAATCTTGACTGCAGTACAGACACAGAATATCACTGCTCCAAGAATTTCCAAAATACCCTCATCTTGAATTCCAACCTAGATCTGGCTCAATGTAAGACTCATGGCTAATATTTCACCCATTTGTTTGACAAACTTTAAAAATTTTTATAGTTGAGTATATTTTTATTATTCAAACTTCAAAATATTTAAAAGTTTACTGTATCAAATCTTCCTCCCATTCTTGTTTCCTGTCTCCCAGATCCCGCCTCCCCTCCAGCTGGTAACCACTGTTCTCCGTTTTTTGTTAATCTGTTCAGAGCCTCTGCTTCTTTTTTCCCTAGGTGTATATATATTTATACACTCTTGTCCTTGCTTTTTAAAAAACTTAAGTATGTGTCATAGCCAATTTTCCAAATAGCTGTCCCCTATTCGTGGATATTTTTCTTTTTTTTTTTTAATGTTTATTTATTTTTGAGAGACAGAGTGTGAGTAGGGAAGAAGTAGAGAGAGAGGGAGGCAAATCTCTTCAAGCAGACTCCAGGCTCTGAGCTGTAGGCACAGAGCCCGATTTGGGGCTCGAACTCATGAACTGTGAGATCATGACCTGAGCTGAAGTCAGATGCTTAACTGACTGAGCCACCCACGTGCCCCTCGTGGATATTTTTCTGACTCTTCACTGTCTCAAACAGTTAGTTCTTCAGCAAATAACCATATATGTGTGTCATTCTGATTATGTACCAGTGGATCTGTAGCATAAATTCCCAGAAGTGAAATTGCTTGGTCAGAAAAGATACGCGTTCGTGATTTTGAGAGCTATTGCCAAACTGACCTCCATGGGGTCGTACTAATTTATATTCCTTCCAGGAATGATTGAGGGTGCCTCTTTCCCCACATTCTTATCAATATTATCACATTCTTGGATTTTTTTGCTGCCTTGAGAGGGGAGAAATGATACATCAGTGTGGTTTTAATATGCATTTCTATTTTTATGAGCAAGGTTAAATATACTTTTCATATGATAAGGATGTTGATATTTCTTTTCCTAGGGACTGTCCTTTAGTCCCCATTTTGTCTCATTTTGTCTCAGGGTTATTGTTCTTTTACTTGCCAACTTCTTAGAAGCTTGGTGTGTACTGAGGTGACCCTTTTCTCTGATAGACTCTTTTTCCATGTTGTCATCTGCCTTATGCCTTTGCTTTTGGTATTATTGTTATTATTTTGCTTTTCATGTTTCATCTTTATGTAATCAAATGTATCAGTCTTTTACTTAAAAAAATTTGGGGGGGTGCCTGGGTGGCTCAGTCAGTTAAGCTTCCAGCTCTCAGTTTTGGCTCAGGTCATGATCTCGTGGTTTCATGGGTTCAAGCCCTGCGCTGGGCTCTGCACTGACAGTGTGGAACCTGCTTGGGATTCTCTCTCTCCCTCTGTCTACGCCTCCCCCACTCAGGCTATCTCTGTCTCTCTCAAAATAAATAAACTTAAAACAAATTTTTTATCAATTTTTATGGCTTTTGTGTTTTGAGTCAGAGACTCTTCCCACTCTGTTTACAGAGTCTTCCATATTTTCTCTTAAAACTTTATGGTTTTGTTTTCACACTTAAATATTTGATCCATATGGAATTTATCCTGGTAGAAGATGAGAAGTGTAAATCCACTTTAATTTTTTTCCTGGAAATCTAAAATTGCCCCACTGCCGTTTATTAAATTGCTCAGTTTTTTACCACAAGCTCATCATATGTTAAATTCCCACCTATACTAGGTGTGTGTCTGGATATTTTTTTTTAGTTTTCAAAGATTTTATTTTTTTAATAATCTCTGTGCCCAATGTGGAGCTCGAACTCACAACCCTGAGATCCAGAGTCACACTCTACTGACCTAGCCAGCCAGGAGGCTCTGGAGTTTCAGATATATTCCATTGGTCTTTTGCTTTATCACTCACCCCACAGTTTTATTTACTGAGGAAGTATACATAATATAATTGAATAGATGTTGGTGCTAACTCCTTCCCTTTGTTCTTTTTCCCTAAAAGCATCAACTAGCATTGATCTTAAACTAACCTGCTGGTGTTTTTACTGTGGTCATGTTACTGTATCTTAGGAAGAACTGACATCTTAACATGTCGAATCTTCCAATGCAGAAGGTTTGGCTTTCCAAAGTCTTCTCTTCTGTCCCTGGGTTTTCTTCATATTATGAGTCTTGTGCACTTCTTGTTAAATTTATTCCTAGGTATTTCATATTTTTGATGCTGTTGTAAATAGGAGTCTTTTATTCCATTATATGTCTTACATATACTCTTTTCCCTCTACTGGCAAAAATCATTTTGCAGTTGAGACTGTTGTATTTTCCAGGTATACAGTAATAGTATCTGCAAATAATGATAACTTTACCTCCTACATGCCAGTGGTTCTTTCTCTAGTTGCTTTCTCAAGTTAAGTGCCTTGGCTAATGCCTTTAGAACAGTATTAAATAATAGTGGTATTAGGGGGCATCCTTGTTCTGTTGCTGGCTTTACTGGAACGTTCTATTCAGATGCTAGGTTTTAGATGGAAACAGATATATTTTATCAGCAGCAAGTTTTTATTGAGAACAGATTATAGATCAGATGCTGTACCATAAAATGGAAATTAAAAAAAAGAAAATGAAAATAAGCCTGGGTGGCTCAGTCAGTTGAGTGTCTGACTTCCACTCAGGTCATAGTCTTACAGCTTGTGGGTTTGAGCCCCCTGATGGGCTCTGTGCTGACAGCTCAGAGCCTGGAGCCGGCTTAGGATTCTGGGTCTCCCTCTCTCTCTGCCCCTCCCCCACTCATGCTCTCTTGCTCTCTCGCTCTCTCTTCTCTCAAAAATAAATAAACATTAAAGAAAAGAAAATAAGCATGACTCTACCTGGCTTCAGAGAGTTTACAGACACACAAATTAGTGTTATGGATGTCACAGTAAAGTCACGTAGAGTATACAGTGGAGACCCACAAAAGGGTGATAGTTGATCAGCTTGAGCCCCATATCAAGATCAAATTCCAAAGAACAAGGCGCTAAAACACATTAGCTTAGTTTCCGTTGAAATGTTTTCATTGTCCCTCCACCACCTGTAGCCACCAGGGGCTCCTGCACAGGTGCCTCCACCGCAACAGGGCCTGGGGCAGCCCCAGCTGGGCCCCCCCTCCTGCACCCACCGCCCTCCCAGGCCTGGCCTGCGCAGCTTCCCCCGAGAGCTCCACTGCCAGGTCAGATGCTGCTGAGCGGGGGTCCCCGGGGCCCGGTTCCTCAGCTGGGCCTGCAGCCCAGCATCGTGGAGGACGACATCCTCCTGGATCTCATCTGAACCCCTGACACCCAATAAAGTTCCTTTTAACACACTTAAAAAAATGTTTTCATTAAATTCATTATAGGATGTCCTTGACTTTGGAGGCAACACATAGGGAAAGTCATATAAAGAATCTTCGTTAGTTCAGTCAGGACACTGGTGAGGCTATATATCAAATGCCTCCAACATACCAAACATTAAGCTAAGGCCAGGCATTCACATAGACATGATCTCTACTCATATGGATGTCACAGTGTAGCAGGGAAAAACATTTAGGTAGACAAATGTCTATCCAAATGGCACTTGCCATGAAGTACACGTATAATAAGGTACAATGGAGGGAGCGTGGACGAGGTTGAAGTTAACATCAGCCCAGGGAAGTCCAAGAAAGCCCCCAAGGGAGGCTCTGTTTGAGCTGACTCTGAGGAAGGAATCAGAGCTTCTCAGATTGAGAAGGATGGTTTTATTGTAGCTTGGGAACAATATGTACAAAAGCTCGGCGGCATGAAAGGTACCGCGTGCCCGGGAATTGGCACGCAGCTTAAGGATGGGAGGCGAGGTAGGTGGTAGGAGATAAGCATGCCAAGATTGACAGAAGCCGGGTCCCAAGGAGTATTAAATCCATTCATAGAAATAGGGACTTTATCCAGCAGGCAGGCAGGAACTATTAAAGAATTTTAAGCAGCAGTAACCAGAAAGATAGCATCCTTCAGGGTAGATTGAAAGGAGAAAGATAAAAGGCAAGGAGACCAATTAGGAAGTTTATTGTATTAGTCCGAATATTCTCTGTGATGACGTTTAGTGTCCTCATATAAGGATTCATGTGACAAATTCCTCCTAGTGGAAGTCAGTGGCAGAAAAATGCTCGTTTTTACTGGGAAGGTGATGTGAACACTCTAGAAATCATTTGTTTCTCCTGTTGTTTGTTTTGGCCCTGGACTCCAGAACAAATGTTGTTAAATGTAAGTGTATAGAAATCATCTTATTTCCTTTAAATGTCTAATTTCTATTTTCAAATATATTGTATATATATTTAAAAATACTTGAAATTGTTTTTAAAAAAATAGATAATCGCTTTGGAAAATGTGGACAAATATAAAGAAAAAATATAAATTCCTGAAATTATGCAATCCCACCTCTCCCCAAGTGCATTCATCCTAAATCAGGGACATTCGGCCTCCAGCACAGCAGAAATCTAGAACTGCTTTGCGGGGGGGTGGGGGGCAAATTCTGTTGTTGAACAACCTAATCCACTACTTCTCTATTTGTTTTACCAAATCTGCAGGAAGAAATGTATTTTACATCATGACCCAGTACACATGGATTTGTGATTCTCCATATTAATCTTTCTCTCTATCTGAAACAAAAAAACTCATGAAAGAAGTCTTACTACTTGCAATAAGCCCTGATATTTTAAATTCGATGTTGTGTTCTTTAAAATCCTAAATTGATTTCGAAATCCACTAATGGACTGAGACAAGCAGGATGATAACCATTGGCGTAGTACTTACCAAACCTCAGTTTGCTGGCATATAGGTACGAAGGCGCTAGATCAGGACACCTGAGCTCAGAAAATCCCGTTACGTTCTCATTTTTTTTTAATTTTTAAAAAATGTTCTTTATTTTGTTTTGAGAGACAAAGAGAGACAGTGCGAGCAAGGAAGGGTCAGAGAGAGGGAGACACAGCATCCAAAGACAGGCTCCAGGCTCTGAGCTAGATGTCAGCACAGAGCCCGTGGCAGGGCTCGAACCCACGAACCGTGAGATCATGACCTGAGCCAAAGTCGTACACTTAACCGACTGAGCCACCCAGGTGCCCCAAGTTCTCATTTTTAAAAAGCTGTTCTTGGGGCGCCTGGGAGCCTCAGTTGGTTAAACCTCAGACTTTGGCTCAGGTTCCTAATCTCACGTTCATGGGTTCGAGCCCTGTGTCGGACTCTGTGCTGACGGCTCAGAGCCTGGAGCCTGCTTCTGGTGCTGTGTCTCCCTCTCTCTCTGCCCCTCCCCCTCTCATGCTCTGTCTCTCTCTGTATCAAAAGTAAATAAAACATTAAAAAAAATTTTAAAAGCTGTTCTTCATATTGAGCTAAAATCTGGCTCCCTTTAGTCCCATCCATTGGTCCACTTTGCTTTTCAGAACCAC
Organism: Helogale parvula; assembly: GCA_004023845.1. Lineage (NCBI taxonomy): Eukaryota > Metazoa > Chordata > Mammalia > Carnivora > Herpestidae > Helogale > Helogale parvula. Next base: position 5,017 of record PJEM01007308.1, on the reverse strand, counting down.
ACCGAACATTTGTTCATTCAGTAAACACGGAGCACCCGAATGCCAGACATTCAGCTCTGTGCTAGGGATGCTCAGGTGAACGCAACGGAGTCTCCGCCCTTTAGGGGAGCGCATTCTAGCGATTAGTCCAGAGGATTTGTCTATTGGAGCGACTAAAAGAATAATTCTACTTCTTCCACATAACTGCCCTTCAGTATTGGAAGACAGCTGTCATGTTCCCTTTGAATCTTTTCCCCTGATTTCTAAACCATGCCTTCTAGGACCTAGTTTCTCTGATACCAGCCATGAGCTGCGGTGAGCTGCAGTGGAACTCCTCCCCACCGCAGATGGGCTTGTTTAGATAACCTCTGATTACATGACATTGAAGCAAAGACTTGCATGAAATTGGGAGACAAGTTATGTGAAGATCTAGGTGAGGAGTGTTCCCGAGATAAGGGCCACCAAAGTCAACTGGCACATTGGGAAACATCGAGACCAATGAAGTTAGTGCTGGGGCTGGGGAGGGGGGTGGGAGGAAAGGAGATCTTGGAACCCTTTTAGATCAGGGTAAAGATTTTGGATTCCTTTCCAAGTAAGAGAGAAGCCTTTGGAGGTTTTGAGTAGAGGAATGCTTTGCTCTCACTCAGGTTTGAGTGGATCCCTCTGGAGAAAGCAAAGACCAGCAAGGAAGCTAATACCGTAGTCTCTTTACTCAAGAGTTCTCTTATGATCCTCAGCAGAGTTTTGCCATTTTTATCATAAACTTCCTGCATGTTTCTTATTAAAACATTTAGTTTCAACTATTTTTGTGGAAGGAATCTTCCATGGTATCTGCTCACTAGCTATTTATTTTTGTGTATTAATTTTATAGCCAGTTGTCTTACTAAATTCTTTGGTTTCTGGGATTTTTTAATTCAATTGACTTTATTAAGGTATAATTTACGTACAATAAAATGCACCCATTTGAAGGGTACAATTCAGTGAGCTTTGACATATGTTCACGTGTAACAGCCCCCATAAGTAAGATAGAGAACATTTCAATCACACAACATTTTCCCTCATGTCTTTCCCCCTCCCCCTTATGCCTTTTTGTAGTTACACCCTCTGGTCTGTCTCACTCCCAACCCCAGGCAACTGTTAATCTCTTAATTCTGTCACTCTGGATTAGTTTTGCCTGTTCTAGACTTCCATGTAACAGGAACCGCACAATATGTACTCCTTTGTGCCTGGCTTCTTTTGTGGAGGCTAATGCTTTTGAAATTCATTCAGGTCATTGTGTGTATCAGAGGTTTGTTCCTTTCTATTGCTCAGTACTATTCCAGGGTACGGATGAACCACAATTTAGCTATTCACCAAGCGATGGACTTTTTTTTTTTTTTTTTTTTCCCCCAGTTTGGGGCCAGTGTGAATGAAGCTGCTATGACAATTCTTAGGTCTCTTTGTGGATATATGTTTTCATTTCTTGTGGGTAAATACTCAAGAATGAAATTGTCGGCTCAAAAGCAGGTATAACTTTATTAGAACTGCCAAGCAGTTTTCCAAAGTGACTGTCCCAGGGTGCCTGGGTGGCTCAGTCAGTTGAGTGTCCAACTCTTGATCTTGCCTAAGGTCATGACCCCAGAGCTGTGGGATTGAGCCCCAAGTCAGGGTCCACTCTGAGTGTGGAGCCTGCTTAGGATTCTCTCTCTCTCTGTCTCTCTCTCTCTCTCTCTTCCTCCCTCTCTGCCCCTCTACCTCACTTGTGCACATACTCTGTCTCTGTAGAATTAAAACAACCCTCCCCCCAACAACCCCAACAAAGTGACTGTCCCATTCCCACTGACAGTGGTGAGATCCAGTTTCTCCACATTCTTGTCAACACTTGGTACTGTCTGTCTTTTTAATTGTAGCCATTCTAGTATGTGTGTGATGACATTTAATTGTGGTTTTAATTTGCATTTCCTGTACGAAGAGTGATGTTAAACATCTTTTCATGTACTAATTTGTATATCTTCTTTTGAGAAATGTCATATAGTTTGTCTTATTGAGTTTTTTTGAGGTCTTTGTATATTTTGGATACAAGTCTTTTGTCTGATACACGTATTGAAATATTTTATCCTAATTTCTGCCTTGGCTTCTCATTTCCTTAATAATATCTTTCAAGGAACAGAATTTGTCAAGTTTTTCATTATGGCCCATGCTTTTTGTGTGCTAAGAAACCTTTGCCTACCCCAAGGTCCTGAAGATTTTCTCCTGTTTTCTTCTAGAAATTTAACTTTAACATTTAGTTTTGTGATTCATTTTTAGTGAAAATTTGTGGGGCGCCTGGGTCGCTCAGTCATTTAAGCATCGGACTTGGGCTCAGGTTGTGATCTTGTAGTTTGTGTGTTTGAGCCTGGCATTGAGCTCTGTGCTGACAGCTCAGAGTCTGGAGCCTGCTTTGGATTCTTTGGATTTCCTCTCTCTCTGCTCCTCCTCTGCTCACACTCTGTTTCTGTCTCAAAAATAAATAAACATTTTTAAAATGTTTGTGGTGTAAAGTAAGGGTCTAGTTTCAATTTTTGGACAGTGTTCTGGCACCATTTGTTTGAAAGTATGAATATCTCCCCATTGAATTATTGTGGCACCTTTTAAATTTTTTGATAAAATAGGGGTGCTTGGGTGGGTCAGTTGGTTAAGCATCCGGCTTTTACTCAGGTCATGATCTCATGGTTCCTGGGTTCAAGCCCCGCGTTGGGCTCTGTGCTTAAGAGCTCAGAACCTGGAGCCTGCTTTAGATTCTGTGTCTTCCTTTCTCTCTGTTCCTCCCCCATTCATGCTCTGTCTCTGTCTGTCTCTCAAAAATAAATAAAAGTTAAAATAATTAAAATAAAATTAAAAGTTTGATACAATGAACCTGGCTAAAAGACTCAATGGTAACATATTTGCATGCATATTTCTTTATTCTGTGCTATTCCACTGATCTTTGTGTCTTATTTTAATGTTAATATTACACTGTTTTGGTCACTGTAGTTATAGTAAATCTTAAAATCTGGTAAGGCAAGTTCCCTTTTATTCTTTTTAACATCATTTTTGCTATTTTAGGTCCATTTCATGTTCTATCAGTTTTAGAATCAGCTTGGTAATTTCCCACAAAAAGAACCTTTTTGGATTTTGATTGAGATTACATTGATTCCATAGATTAATTTGAATAGAATTGACATATTTAATGTTTTGGTCTTCTAATTCATATGCATGACCTGTCTCTCCATTTATTTAGATCTTTGACATTTCTTTCACCAATTGTGTAATTCCCAGTGTACAGAGTTTGCATATATTTAATTAAATTGATCCCTAAGTGCTTCATGTTCTTGATGTTCTTATGAATGCATTGTTTTTTTAAATTTCATTTTCTAATTGTTCATTACTAACTTATAGAAATAGAATTGATTTTTATATGTTGACCCTATATCCTGTGACCTTGTTAAATTCAGTTATTAGTTCTAGAAGACTCTTTGTAGATCTTTTTTTTAAAGTTTATTTATTTTGAGAGAGAGCGTGCATGTGCACAAGAGGGGAAGGGGAGAGGCAGAGAGAGAGGGAGAATTCCAAGCAGGATCCACACTGTCAGTGCAGAACCCTTCGTGGGGCTTGAACTCATGAACAGTGAGATCATGACCTGAAATAAAGAGTTGGATGGATGCTCAACAGACTGAGCCACCAGACACCCTAGATCTCTGCGGATTTTCTTTGTACATTATTTGTCTTGAGATTTACTCATTTGTACCATGAGTAAACAAGAACAGTTTTTTTCTTCCTTTTTTTTCTCTTTTATTTCTTTTTCATCTCTTATTACATTGACCAAGACCTCCAGGTCAGTGTTGAATAGAAGTGGTGAGAGTACAAATCTTTACCCTGTTTCCTATCTTAGAGGAGAAAGCATTCAATCTTTTGCTTTTTGTAAATGCTTTTTACTAGGCTGAAGAAGTTCCCTTCTATTCCTGTTTTGCTAGTTTATATCATGAATGTGTGTTGACTTTTTCAAATGCTTTTCCTACATCTGTTTATAATCTATTCTATTAATATGGTGCATTGCACTGATTGATTTTCAGCTGTTAACCTATATTGCCTTCCTGGAGTAACCCTTAGTTGTTACTGGCTTTTATATATTTGATTTGCTAATACAATGTTAAACATTTTTTGTGTCTCTGTTTACAAAGGATATTATTCTGTAGTTTTCTTTTCTTATGGTGTCTTTGGTTTAGGTATCAGTAATACTGGCCTCATAAAATGAGTTGGGAAGTTTTGCTCTCAATAATATACTTTCTGAGTGTGTATAGGATGGGTATTATGTCTTATTTAAATGTCTAATAGAATTTAACATTGGAAGCCATTTGGGCCTGGAGTTCTTTGTGTGTGGGCAGATTTCAGTTTCTTTAATATTATATGTTTAGTTTCTTTAATTGATATATGACTATTCAGATTTTTTTTCTTGTGTCAGTTTTGAATATCTATATCTCTTAAGAAGTATGTTCAGGGGACACATGGGTGCCTCAGTTGCTTAAGCATCCTACTCTTGATTTCAGCTCAGGTCATGATTTCTCCCTTCGTGAAAGCCCTGCACTGGACTCTGTGCTGATAGTGCAGAGCCTGCTTGAGATTCTCTCTCCTGCCCACCCACCCCACCCCTACCATCCTGCTCACTTGCGTGTGTGCGCTCTCTCTCAAAGATAAACATTTTTTAAAATGTGATCATTTCATCTAAATTGTTGGATTTATTGATCAAGAGCTCATAATATTTTTTCTTGCTCTTTTAATGTCTGTAGGATCTTTAATGATGTTTCCTTCTTTTATTGCTGTAATTGGGGATTTTTTCTTTTCTTTTTTTAAAATTATTTTTGAGATGGGTACCTGGGTGGCTCAGTTGGTTAAGCATCCGACTTTGGCTCAGGTCATCATCTCATGGTTCGTGGGTTCGAGCCCCATGTCGGGCTCTGTGCTGACAGCTAGCTCAGAGCCTGGAGTCTGTCTTCGGACTGTGCCTCCCTCTTTCTCTGCCCCTCCCCTGCTCATGCTGTCT